>SJYQ01000886.1:819448-834551 GCA_006410935.1 Redunca redunca
TTGTTTAACTTATATGCAGAGTATATCATGAGAAACGCTGGGCTGGAAGAAGCACAAGCTGGAATCAAGATTGCCGGGAGAAATATCAGCCATCTCAGATATGCAGATGACACCACCCTTATGGCAGAAAGTGAAGAGGAACTGAAAAGCCTCTTGATGAAAGTGAAAGTGGAGAGTAAAATGTTGGCTTAAAGTTCAACATTCAGAAAATGAAGATCATGCCTTCTGGCCCCATCACTTCATGGGAAATAGATGGGGAAACAGTGGAAACAGTGTCAGACTTTATTTTTGGGGGCTCCAAAATCACTGCAGATGGTGACTGCAGCCATGAAATTAAAAGATGCTCATTCCTTGGAAGAAAAGTTATGACCAACCTAGATAGCATATTGAAAAGCAGAGACATTACTTTGCCAACTAAGGTCCATCTAGTCAAGGCTATGGTTTTTCCTGTGGTCATGTATGGATGTGAGAGTTGGACTGTGAAGAAAGCTGAGTGTCGAAGAACTGATGCTTTTGAACTGTGGTGTTGGAGAAGACTTGAGTGTCCCTTGGACTGCAAGGAGATCCAGCCAGTCCATTCTGAAGGAGATCAGCCCTGGGATTTCTTTGCAAGGAATGATGCTAAAGCTGAAACTCCAGTACTTTGGCCACCTCATGCGAAGAGTTGACTCATTGAAAAAGACTCTGATGCTGGGAGGGTTTGGAGGCAGGAGAAGAAGGGGACGACAGAGGATGAGACGGCTGGATGGCATCACGGACTCGATGGACGTGACTCTGAGTGAACTCTGGGAGCTGGTGATGGACAGGGAGGCCTGGCGTGCTGAGATTCATGGGGTCGCAAAGAGTCGGACACGACTGAGCGACTGAACTGAACTGAACTGACTGATTCACATATATATTTTGGAGAAATGTCTTTTCCAATTATTTCCCCATTTTTTTAATTGGGTTAGTTCTCTTTTATTATTAAGTTAAAAACCCTCTTTCCTGCTTGATTTTTGAATCATGTTCTTAGTCATAGTCTTCCTTTTGTCTGACCCAATGTTCTTACATTAAATTGCTTTTTTGGCTGAAATCAAGTTCAGTGGCTATCTCTTCCTTGCAACCAAGAACAAGAGACAAAGTCTAGATATACCTATTTAGAGTCTGTCCAAACAAAATGAATATTTGATTTTATAAAAGTGCATGAGATAAATGAGGGAGATATATAAAATTCAAAGTATAAAAAAGTTAGTGATCAATGAGTGATTAAGCACTGACTAAATTTTTTTGTTATGATTCATTTTGATGATGGAGGAAAAAAGAGAAGTAGGATAGTGACTTAAATCATTAGCAAGTTTGTTTGCTCAGGGAAAAATATCAAGAGAAGATATTGCACATGAATATATGGGAGTACATAATTAGTGAAGGAAATTCCTTAAGGAGGGGGCAGGAAATGTGGATGAATTAGGTTTAGAAAGGAGGAGTACTCTTCCTTAGAGATAAGGGGAAAAATAACTCAGAGGAGCAAAGTAAACAGATTGTGAGGTGGAAATAGTGCCCTGAGAGAGTCTTCAGCAGGTGGCTTTGACATTCTCTAGAGATAGGAGTAATATTATGCTAATACAAGGAGTAAAAAGGTTGAATGGGAATGTTGAGGAGGGTAGGGAGTAGCTGAGGTAGAAAT
This sequence comes from Redunca redunca, assembly GCA_006410935.1. NCBI lineage: Eukaryota > Metazoa > Chordata > Mammalia > Artiodactyla > Bovidae > Redunca > Redunca redunca. The sequence continues at coordinate 821,112 of SJYQ01000886.1, forward strand.
GAGGTAGCAAGTCAGAGGGAGTTAAGTTGAGAAGAATTTTCAAGCAAAAATTACATTCTAACAGTAGTGAATTCAAGAATATTTTCTATCCTTCCACCTAAATCTTTGAATTATATTTTTCTTTCTCTCTTGTACCGTACTTAATAAAAATTCATCATAGGGAATAACACCAACAAACACTCAAACACATAGAATGTTAAATATGTATGAATCACTGCTCTAGCTCATATATTTGAAGTCATTCCTTTGTTTGCTTTCCCCTTTTCCCCTCATTGCAAAATATAAATACTATGATTTCTTTTTTAGTTTGAAATGTAGTTTCTAAAAAGGTCCATTTTAGCTTTAAATTCAGAGATGCTTTCTTTCATCTGCCGAGTGTATCTGACTTAAACAAGAAGTCTAAAAGTGATTTCCATAGTGATTTGTAGCGTTCTCTATGCATCTTTCAAAATAGGTATCTTACTTAACTATTTGCATGCATATGTGCTACATCTCTTTAGTCCTGTCCAACTCTTTGTGACTTTCTGGACTGTAGCCCACCAGGCTCCTCTGTCTATGGGATTCTGCAGGCCAGAAAACTGGAGTAAGCTTCCATGCCCACCTCCAGGGGATCTTTCTGACCCAGGGATTGAACCTGCATCTCTTGTCTCTGCATTGACAGGTGGGTTTTTACCCAGGCTTGTAGTAAAGTTCTCTTTACATGGACTCACGCTTCCCTGGTGGCTCAGATGGTAAAGAATCCGCCTGCAATGCAGGAGACCTGGGTTTGATCCCAAGAGAAGATCCCTTGGAGAAGGGAATGACTACCCACTCCAGTATTCTTGCCTGGAGAATTCCATGAACAGATGAGCTTGGCGGGCTACAGTTCATGAGATTGGAAAGAACTGGACACCACTGAGCAACTAGTACACATAATACAATCTTCATATTATAATGTTAATGAAACAAAAATCTCTAGACTACATATAGACCAGGTTATTTACTTTTTCTTTTGTATAATCTATTTGCCCTTTTAAAAAGTCAAAGGCAACCCTTAGTCATTCTCTTAAATAGCTAAAGATATGCCTGAATTTCCAATAGACTCTCTTTATTTTTGGTTTGTTTGTTTAGGTATTTGCCTTAATGTACAAACAAAGCCATACCTAAAAATGAAAATGTCATAGATAGAAAAAGAAGACATGAGATTTAAAAAATACTAATCGAGAAACTTTTCGAGTTAGTAAACTACTACCCTTCACATTGCTATGAAGTTGGGGGTTTTATATCCCACTGTACTCATCAGCTGAAGTTAGCTCTCCAGGGGATTTCAAGTTAGTTCAAAGTTACATAGTAAAAAGAAAAAGAACTGGGTGAATTCTTTCTATTTCATTGTTTAGCATTTCAAAGTTCCCATCTATTCTCTTGATTAAAGCCTTGGTTCCACTGGGTTTATAAACTTGTCTGAAGCCATGAATGTGTCCAAATTCACGGCAGCATTATGTATCCAAAATTAAATCAAGAAGCTTAATTGAGAAATCTTCTTTCAATTCAGAATCAACCCAAATCTTATCCAAATGTAGACACAATCTATGTATAACCAATAACATTTTGTTCTGCATGCGGAGATGAAGAACAAATTTGGGGCTGGGAGTTTGTGGACCTGGCGCTCTCATTCCAGCTCTTCCATTAGCCAGTTACTTGACCTTCCATAATCATTTTACCTTTCTGGATCTTGATGTCATATGCTATACAATAAGTTGTTGTTCAGTCTCTAAGTTGTGTTCAACCCTTTGTGATCCCATAGACTGCAGCATGCCAGGCTTCCCTATCCTTAATGAAATTGCATATTTCACTAATGAAACTGGGTATTTATTCTACTTCTAAAATGTTACTGATCCACTCAGAAAAAAATCTAATGTATACTTCTTTGGGGTATATATATGAAATGTGGTATTTACTGTGTATAATGTCTGCTAGGTCCCTATNAGTTGTTGTTCAGTCTCTAAGTTGTGTTCAACCCTTTGTGACCCCATAGACTGCAGCATGCCAGGCTTCCCTATCCTTAATGAAATTGCATATTTCACTAATGAAATTGGGTATTTATTCTACTTCTAAAATGTTACTGATCCACTCAGAAAAAAATCTAATGTATACTTCTTTGGGGTATATATATGAAATGTGGTATTTACTGTGTATAATGTCTGCTAGGTCCCTATAATGATAGCATATAATGTTTATTATGTACATATATAAGGTGTATATAATATATATGTACATATATAAACAATATTTCCTATTTTTAGAATTACACAAGTTAATTATCACCTCAGAATCTAGCCATTTTATCAGAAGATAGTAATGCTTTGTAACAGATATCTTGATAATAATCAAAAATTAAAATCATCACCATTATTTTTTATATGAAAAAGCAACTTTTCACACTGTAGTTTTCTTACAGTGCAACATTTGAAATTAAAGTTTTGCCTCTTTGCTGGCTAGTAGGTCATTGTTCTAATATGTATTACAAAATTTCTGAGTTTTTAAATAATATGACTTCCCATTTGTCCATTAGCACAAGTCCAGTCAATGTCTCCCCACCCTTTAACTTATCAGTGAGTTGGGAAGTAATGCTGTTTTTAATAAGTTATCCTATTCTTCCTTGAAACAATAATTTTATAAATTCAAAAGGTAAGTAAATACTGGGAAGTTGTATATAATGTGAAAGTCCAAGTTGGAAATTAGGTATAAATTTGAGACAAAATATTTAGCAGAACTTTTGCTGTTCTTAATTTCCTGTTCCCTAAATATTGAGTGAATATTCACTCTAATATTATTTACTGTGACTTACATATGACTCAGATTGTTCTTATGAAAAACCAGAATGGATGTTAACTTGTGAAGTATTACAAAGAACTCTAAAAGCCCTTAGCTGAATATTTTTTCTACTCTATTTGAAGATTTTATTGATGTCTTAAATTCCACCAGTGAATGAATCTTCAAATCTAGTGCAAAATTAAAAATGGGCAGAAGGACTAACCAAGTTTTTCTCCAAGGAAAAAATACAAGTGGCCAATTAAGCTCATGAAACTATGCTCAATATCACTAATTAGGGAAATGCAAATCAAAACTACAATCAGGTACTACCTCACATTAGCCAGAATCACCATTAAAAATTCTACAAATAATAAGTGCTGGAGAGGGTGAGAATAAAAAGGAACCCTCTTACACTGTTGATGGGAATGTAAGTTGATACAGCCACTATGGAAAACAGCATGAAGGTTCGTTAGAAAGCTAAAAATAGAATTATCATCTGATTCAGCTGGAGAAGGGATAGGCTACCCATTCCAGTATTCTTGGACTTCTCTGGTGGCTCAGACAGTAAAGAATCCACCTGCAATGTGGGAGACCTGGGTTTGATCCCTGGGTTGGGAAGATCCCCTGGAGGAAGGCATGGTAACCCACTCCAGTGTTCTTGCCTGGGAAATCCCATGGACAGAGGAGCCTGGCAGACTAGAGCCCATAGTGGTCACAAGAATCCCCATGGACACAGGAGCCTGGTGAGCTACAGTCCATGGGTTCACACAGAGTTGGACATGACCGAAGTTACTAAGTGGCAGCAGCAGTGGCAGCAGCAATGATCCAGCAATCCCACTCCTGGGCATATATCCAGGCAAAACTAATCCAGAAAGATACATCCACCCTTTGTTTATAGCAGCATTAGTTACAATAGCCAAGACATGGAAATGACCTAATTGTCTACCGCTAAATGAATAGATCAAGAAGATGGAGTACATATATACAATGGAATACTACTCAGACATAAAAAAAGAATGAAATAATACAATTTTTAGCAAAATGGATGCAACTACAGATTATCATTCTAAATGAAGTAAGTCAGAGAGAGCAATACAAATATCATATGATAACACTTATATGTGGAATCTGAAATATGACATAAAGGAACCTATCTACAAAGTAAAAACAGACTAACAGACATAGAGAACAGACTTGTAGTTGCCAGTGGGGAGGGCACTGGGAGAGAGAATAAGAGGTTGGGTTAGCAGATGAAAGCTATTACATATAGGATGGCTAAGCAACAAGGTCCCACTGTAGCAAAGAGAATTATACTCAGCATCCTATGATACACCACAATGGAAAGGAAGATTAAAAAATAATACATAGATATGTATAACTGAATCACATTGCTGTATAGCAGAAATTAAGACAACATTGTAAATTAACTATAAGCTAAGCTAAGTCACTTCATTTGTGTCCGACTCTGTGCGACCCCATAGATGGCAGCCCACCAGGCTCCCCCGTCCCTGGGATTCTCCAGGCAAGAACACTGGAGTGGGTTGCCATTTCCTTCTCCATGAAAATATTCCATAAATGAATTTCAGTAACTCTTAAACATTCCACAAAATTTCCTAAGAACCTGTGAGAGTATAATACCTGGCAATCCTCTCTAAAACAGAAATTCACCTATCTGCTACATTATTGCTGATGATCTGAAATGTACATGATCTCTAAAAAATAACAGTACTGAATAAAACTGAATGGATCATCCAAGTTCCTACATAATACCAAAGTATTTATCCAGGATTACTGAATAAATCATAGCAATTTGGTAATCTTTTCAGAAAAAAAAAAAAAATCTCAGAACTTACAAGCATGTGGCATTTCACACTGTATCAACTGAGTAACAGTAAATGAAGGTATAACCACTACAACTTCTTCACCAACTTTTGTGTCCTGAAATATGATGTCTGCCCCTGGCAGCTACCATTCCAATTCCACAGGGTATTTTCCAGTCAGACAAGCTGTACAATGATCATTCTTTTCAAAACATTCCAGACCATTCTCATTTTCTTGAATCATAATATCTTCCTTTGTACAATGACCATTGTTTTAAAACATTCCAGACCATTCCCATTTTCTTGAACCATAATGTCTTGCTTTTTCATTCGCTGTTTTTTCAGTGTTATTCCTTCTTGTACAGATGAAACCAGTCCTTCTACTGACAGATATACAACACTGTTTGCTCCTAAATAATCTGAAATATGCTCAAATTCTGGTTTATTGGCAATAAGCTCTTCTTTTGTTGGTATGTTTATTCCCATGAAGCATGGATATCTAATTGGTGGTGAAGCTACGCGAATATGTACCTCTTTTGCACCAGATTCTTCGAGTAACTTGATTATGGGTGAGATGGTATTGCCTCTCACAATTGAATCATCTACAAGAACAATTCTTTTTCCTTTAAAGTTGTTTGACAATACTCCAATTTTTTTTGCAACACCAAGTTGTCTTAACCTCATGTTTGGCTGAATGAATGTTCTTCCTACATACCGGTTTTTACATAGCACCTCCACGTATGGAAGCCCACACTTTGTTGCGTAACCAAGAGCAGCAGGTGTAGCAGATTCTGGGACAGTGCTAACCAAATCTGCATCCACGGGGGCTTCAATGGCCAGCTGCTGACCACAACAATATCTTACTGTGTAAACCATCTGGTCTGCAAATATACTATCTGGTCTTGCAAAATAAACATATTCAAAGGTACAGAAAGCCATTGCGTTTCCTTCAGACCTTGGTATAATATCAAGAGTTTGGACTTTAAGTCTGGATATTTCCACAATTTCTCCAGGCAAGACTTCATGGTAATATCTTGCACCAATGTTTTTCTATTCAAAAGTATATATCACAAAAGTATACATGCAAAATTTAGCATTTATGACAACCTAATGCAAATGACACTGTGACATTCTTTCTCTAAAGTCAGCTAGTTAGAAATAATTAAATGTGGTATCTCAGAGAAATAATTTTTAATTGCTGCTTCATGGGAACTGAAAAGTTCCACAGTGTGTCTCAGGACTTCAACAAGAATATCTCTACTTGTATTATATTTCTTCTAAAACTTTTGTTTGGACATTTGAAAATTCATTGGATTTGAAAAAGGAATATAAGTTATGAAATTTGTGTAATACTAATGGAAGAAAAAGCACCCATGGGAAGGTGTATAGAAACGGAAGAATAGGAGTGAGAAGACCTCAAAAAACAAGGAAGCAATTGGATAAAATTATGAAAGGAACAAAGGTTGATAAAATTATGGCTGCAACAAAGGTCAACATAGCAAGAAGAAGGAGAAAAGATGTTAAAAATGATCTTGGAAATCTAAAATGTACTTTACAAATTTGCTTACATTTGCACATACCAAAGTATCAAATAACATTACATTGTAACTCTCCCAATTATAATTATATTCACTAAAGTCTAAGAAATGTTCTAGCTTGTGTTACAAAATTGCTTAAGGTTAAAATCATGAAAAATGTTTCACAATCGCAAACTAGCCATTTAAAATTAGAGATAGTGGGCTGCCATTTCCTTCTCCAATAATTAAGTCAGTAGAAAGTTTTACTGTGTGTTTAGTTAGCTAGTGTGTAAGGAGAAGGAAATGGCAACCCACTCCAGTGTTCTTGCCTGGAGAATCCCAGGGATGGGGGAACCTGAGGGGCTGCCATCTGTGGGGTCTCACAGAGTCGGACATCCCTGAAGCAACTTAGCAGCAGCAGCAGCAGTGTGTAAGAAAAATCAATATATTAAAATTTATGCCCTTAAATTATTTAAGAGCATTTACTGACATTTAATATTGGTTACAAATAAGGCAAGTTTTAATATCTAGAAACAAAGATGTGTGAAGTACGGGCTTTTTGGTTTGGTTTTCTTGTCTTTGCCCATAACAAGTTTTCAGTCCAATGGACATAAATTGGCAACTAAGTAATCACAATGTGGTATACATTTTGTATTTCTAATACGTCCTCTAAATCTGAGTCAAAAGATAGAAACTCTTATATAATAAATCACTGATAGCATGGCGAGTGCTAAAGGTATGGCTTATTCTACCAAATTCTGGTTTAATAACTGAAAATTCAAAGCATGTGATTACAGGTTGTGTTTTTCTGTCATACCAGGAGAACTGATTTAAATATCTAAGTGTGAAAAGAAAGATGAATTGTATCTTTTAAAAGATAAAGAGGTATTGTAAAACCTAGCTTTTTGCTTTTGCCTTTCAACTTTTCAATTACACACTTAAAAAAATTAAAAATATGCATCTTATGTTAAAAAGTGTGCATAATAATACGACAATGCACAATTCCAGTTCTGTGGTTCTCTATCAGGATGGTTCAGCCCCAGAGGAGATATGTGGCAATGCCTGGAAACATTACTGGTCATCACACTAGAAGGAATATTTCAAGAATCTAGCGAGTACAGAGGATGAAACTAAACATCCTACAATGCACAGGATCTTCCAACAACAAGAATTATCTCCCAAAAGGTTAATAGTGCTATCGTTAAGAAACCCTGTTCTAGTTAAACTGACCTAGCATTAAGGTTTATTATTTATCAATGATATAATTTAATTTGCCTAGAAATGCACTTGAAAATTAAGTACAAAATAAAACACTTTGTTGTGATACGAACTATTCTATTTAGGTTAATGAAACACCCTAAAGAGAAATTTTAGGAGGAGAGCTTCTAAAGGAGAGTTTCCTAGGACCAGATGACTGAGAAAGAACTAAGAACTAGTTAACAGATGGTTCTGTTATACACAGACATGACCTGAAAGTGGGCAGCTGCAGGACTGTAGCCCCTTTCTGGGATATCTCTAAAGGACAGAGGTAGATGGAAGTTCTTCTAGTGGACAGAATTTATAGCAGTGTATCTAGCTGATCACGTTGCCTGAAAGGAGAAACAGTCAGATAAAAGCATATATAATGATTCATAAGCTGTGGAAAATGATTTGACATGTGGCAAGAGACTTGGAAGAAATGTAATTGACAAATTTAAGACAAGGAAGTCTAAGGAAGAGGTATGTAGACAGAACTTTATGAAATGGCAAAGAATATGAAGATGGCTGTGTCCCACATGAAAAGGTGACATCAAGAGAGGATTTTAGTAATCAATTTAATAACTAATCTTGGGATACCAGTCAGCTTCTTTCCCCAGTCATTGCTGTCATTTCTTGATGGACTCATGAATAAAGTGGTCCTGTTGGCAGGGATGGAGGTAATCTATGGGTTAAGTAACAAGAACTTATACTTAACAAGCTGACCTGGCTACAACCATTACTGGCTGCTCAGTCTGCCAGTATCCGAGATCAACACCGAGTCCCTGATACAGCATTCTTCAGAGAGATCAGCCAGCTACCTGGTGGTAGGTTGACTATATTGGACTGCTTTTGTCATACAAGCAGTAATTCATTTGTTATTATTGAAATAAATAGACACTTTGGATATGATTTTGCTTTCTTTGTTGCACTGCTTCTGTCAAAAATATCATTCATGGACTAGCAGAATGCTTTATCCACCAACATGGTATTCCACATAGCAGTGCTTCTGATCAGGGAACTCACTTTATAGTTAAAAAAAAAAAAAAAGACTCAATTACAGAGCCAACTAGGTGGCAATACCATGTGGGGCTGGAAAAATGTCCTCCAGGGTGGTGAATATGCTCTAAATATTATCATAGTCAAGAATCAGGTATCCAAGAATCAAGGGGATATAAGTCAGTGTTACTACTCACTTTTAGCCCTCAGATCAAATGGCAAAATTTTTTCTTCCTTTTCCCACAACCGTAGGCTCTGCTGGTCTAGGTATATTAGCTCCGAAAGAAGGAGTGCTTCTACCATGAGACACAATAGTGATTGCCCTGAACTGGGAAGTTAAGATGTCCACCCAGCCACTTTGACTGCCTAATTTTTTTTAATTAATAGGCAGTGAAGAGAGTTACCATACTGGTTTGGATGATTAATCCTGATCATCAAGGGGAAACTTGGCTGCTACTACACATTTGAGGTAAGTAAGACTGTCTGGAATACAGGAAATCCCTTCCGGCATCTCTTAATACCACCATGGTCTAGGATTAAAGTCAATGGAAAACTATAAGAATCAAGTTCAGGCAAGGGACAGTGGTTAGGAGATGACTTCCAAGGGACAAGGGCACTCTTTTGAGGTCATGCTGCTGCTAAGTCGCTTCAGTTGTGTCCGACTCTGTGCGACCCCATAGATGGTAGCCCACCAGGCTCCCCCACCCCTGGGATTCTCTAGGCAAGAATACTGGAGGGGGTTGCCATTTCCTTCTCCAATGCACGAAAGTGAAAGTCAAAGTGAAGTCGCTCAGTCGTGTCCGACTCTTCGCGACCCCATGGACTGCAGCCTACCAGGCTCCTCTGTCCATGGGACTTTCCAGGCAAGAATCCTGGAGTGATAGAAATACTCTATATCATAATTGTGATGGTGGCTACACAATTATACACAACCGGTAAAACACACAAAGTTGTACACTTCAGATTGGTGAAATATATTTCATATAAATCCTTGGTGGCTCAATTGGTAAAGAATCTGCCTCCAAGATAGGAGACCTGAGTTCCATCCCTAGGTCAGGAAAATCCCCTGGAGAAAGGAATGGGAACTCACTCCAGTATTCATGCCTGGAGAATTCCATGGACAAAGGAGCCTGGTGGGCTACAGTCTATGGAGTCACAAAAGAGTCTGAGTGAACACACAATTTACCTCAATACAGTTGAAATAAACAACAACAACTTTTCTTTGATAATAAACATCCATAAACAATGCTGAAAAATAAATAGGAGTCAGGGATAACATACTTGCAATACATATACTCTATAAAGTATTAATATATGTATTTCAACTGCAAAAGAAAAAACTTTTTATAAACACATTTATTTATTCATTCTTTCATTCAACAGTCTTTGGGCATACACCATTCATCATACAGTTTCAGAAGCTGGGGCTAATACCAGAGGAAAACCAAAAAAAAACATGAGTAAAAACACAAATGCAAGAACAGAAATCTGCAACTATGGAGTTTTTAGTTTATTTAAAGGAGACAGAAAATTAAATAAGTAAAATAAATGCCATGATCTTGACTATAATAAGACTCAGAGCTATGTTTGTCTCATCTATTGTGATGATAAGTATTTTTATGGAATAGATTTCTATATTAGCCTCACTTATACTGCAAGGAGATCCAACCAGTCCATCCTAAAGGAGATCAGTCCTAGGGGTTTGTTGGAAGGACTGATGCTTAAGCTGAAACTCCAATACTTTGGCCACCTCATGCAAAGAGTTGACTCATTGGAAAAGACCCTGATGCTGGGAGGAATTGGGGGCAGGAGGTGAAGGGGATGACAGAGGATGAGATGGCTGGATGGCATCACTGACTCAATGGACATGAATTTGAGTGAACTCCGGGAGTTGGTGATAGGGAGGCCTGGTGTGCTGTGATTCGTGAGGTCGCAACAAGTTTGACACGAATGAGCAACTGAACTGAACTGATAGTTCAAGTTTTCTATCTCTATTGGGTTTTTCTCAACTAATTCTCATCATTTTTAACTTGTATTAATTTGTTTCTAAGCTGAAAGTTAGAAAATAGATAAATCAATCAATTAAAAATGCAACACATTGTTAAAAATTGGACTCTTTCTAATTAGTTTCACTTAAGTCCCAAAGGCTGAAGATGTAGCAAGTATCTCCAGGTTTTCAAGTGAAAGAGTAGACTATTAGGCAAAAATGCCAACAAGGTATCTAAAAAAAACAGTATTGTGATCATCAGCCTAATATTTATCTCAAAATTATAAAATAGTTGATTTGAAAAAGTGACCTGCATATGCTCTCAGTCGTATCCGACTCCTTGTGACATGGACTGTAGCCTACAGGTTTCTCTGTCCACAGAATTTTCCAGGCAAGAATATAGGAGTAGGTTGCCATTTCCCCCTCCAGGGCATCTTCTTGACCCAGGACTTGAACCCTTGTTTCCTGCAAGTTTCCAACATTGCAAGTAGATTCTTTACCACTGAGCCACATAGGAAACCCTAAAGAAGTGGCCTGAGGGTCACTTAAAACCATATACAATAAAGAAAAGCTTCCTAACAGAGGCAGGGCTACTTCAGCAGAAAGACTTTATAGGTACCAAGCAAGGGAGTTATTTTGAGAAATAATTTGATGTGCTTAAGCATTCACTCTCCTCCAGCATAGAGAGAGAGCTCTTGGCTCATACCTCATGCCAAGGAAGAGGGTTTACATGTCATCACTCTGACAGCTTGATATGTGTCTCATGGAGCTTCACAGGGCAGAGGGGCTAGATTTCAATTCAGTGTTGGAGAGAAATGAAAATAAAAGGCTCTGACTGGACTACCTCAGAAGCAGTAAAATTCACAGAAGTGACCACTGTCAGATCAAGCCACTACCCTACTGGAGGCTCTGCAGGAGTGTCTATTTCCTATGGACTGAATGTGGTCCTTGTGTGGATGAACCACCATAGGAGCCACAAAATGCTGGCAGATAGTAAAACTGGCCAGCTGGAAGAGACATAAGGTATAGAGATGGTTTTACTTGCTAGAATAGTCATATTCTAAAGTTAGTGTACTCTGGCAGGTATTCAAAACTGACTGTTTATATCATTTGGTGCTTTCATAGGTTTCTCAAAGACCCTCCTACTGAGAACAACTAACTGCAAATCCCTAAATGAGGACAAATCCATTCCATCAGCCAGCTGCTACCGCCGTCCTTAGCACCTGCATCCTGCAGCACTCTGCAGGCCTCCCTCCATTCAGACCTCAGGGCTGCTCCACGAAGTACTTGGATGGGGTCAATTTAAATTGATCCAGGACCACCACTCCAAAATCAGCCCTTTAATATAGTTTGTATGATTGAAACTAGCTTTTGAAACATCTCCACTGAAATTCCTGCATATTTGTCCTTGTAATTCACTTAAGAATAGGAGAGAAGATGCCACCTATAGGTTTCTTTTCAGCTAAAACTGAGGCAGAAAGAATTCCATTTTTAAACCGTGCTAATAAACAAACAAATTAGGATATTTAAAGTGTCAGTGAAGAAGTGAGTTACCACCATAGAGACACTAAGAAAGCAAAACCCAACAAAGCTTGGATATGGCAGAAAAGGATAATTAAGAGTCAAGTATGATTTTAAGGATTAAGTTTGGGTGTTAAAGGAAATGATGGTGAGATTTCTCTGCAAGACTATCACTAAAATGCAGTGAAGAATTTAAAAGTTAATGACATATAAAGACAAAGAGAATGGGGCAGAAGACAATAATAAATTTTATGGTCATTCAGCAAAAGGCAGAGGTTCCTTACCCAAAGTTTGGTTTGGATGTTGAGACTGATGACATGACACACACACCAAGAAAGAATGAGAAGCTTTGTTACTTACATAACTGCATTCTCTGGGGAGACCAGGGTAGGCCTCTCAAGAAGGTAAAAAATGGTTTGAAAGATCAAGGAAAGGATACTGACCTAGGTTTTTACTGGGGTTAGAGTGTGGAAGCAGATGCAGAGTTCTCACACATGGGCAGAGACTTGGGAAGTGTGACTCTTCTGCTCGTACCACAAAGAGGAAGCAAGCACCCAGGCCTGCTTCCAGTTTGCTGAGATATAGAATACAAGAGGTACAGGAAGGAATGATGTTTAAAAACTGTCGGCAGTTAATAATCAAACATATTCAAAATTTTTTTGAAACAGAGAGAACACTTGGAAGAATGATAAATAGTTGAGGAGGGAAAATAGAGCCATTTTCAAGCAGAGACAGCAAATTCTAATTAAAAGTGAGAGAATTTATAATACAGAAATTCTGAGAGGAACATAGGTAGGAAAATTAGGCTGGAGTAAGTTTCATACATTTTAGTATCAACTTATGGGAGCCAAGGATAAATGAGATGAAGGTTTCAAAATACAGAAGAAAATGATTTATCAGTTACTAATTATATATGATTAATATGAGAACACACTGGTCATAGCAAACACTGTCTTCCAACAACACAAGAGAAGACTCTACACATGGACATCACCAGATGGTCAACAATGAAATCAGATTGATTATATCCTTTGCAGCCCAAAATGGAGATGCTCTATATAGTCAGCAAAACAAAACTGGAAGCTGACTGTGGCTCAGATCATGAACTCCTTATTGGCAAATTCAGACTTAAATTGAAAAAGTAGGGAAAACCACTAGACCATTCACGTATGACCTAAATCAAATCCCTTCTGATTATACAGTGGAAGTGAGAAATAGATTTAAGGGACTAGATCTGATAGACAGAGTGCCTGATGAACTATGGACGGAGGTTCGTGGCATTGTACAGGAGACAGGGATCAAGACCATCCCCAGGAAAAAGAAATGCAAAAAAGCAAAATGGCCATCTCAGGAGGCCTTATAAATAGCTGTGAAAAGAAAATAAGTGAAAAACAAAGGAGAAAAGGAAATATAAGAATCTGAATGCAGAGTTCCAAAAAATAGCAATGAGAGATAAGAAAGCCTTCCTCAGTGATCAATGCAAAGTAATAGAGGAAAACAACAGAATGGAATAGACTAGAGATCTCTTCAAGAAAATTAGAGATACCAAGGGAACATTTCATGCAAA
>SJYQ01000886.1:834643-860914 GCA_006410935.1 Redunca redunca
AAAGGAGTACGTCAAGGCTGTATATTGTCCCCCTGTTTATTTAACTTATATGCAGAGTACATCATGAGAAATGCTGGGCTGGAGGAAGCACAAGCTGGAATCAAGATTGTGGGGAGAAATATCAATAACCTCAGATATGCAGACACCACTCTCATGGCAGAAAATGAAGAGGAACTAGAAAGCTTCTTGTTGAAAGCAAAAGAGGAGAGCGAAAAAGTTGGCTTAAAGCTCAACATTCAGAAAACGAAGATCATGGCATCTGGTCCCATCACTTCATGGGAAATAGATGGGGAAANTATTTTGGGGGAGCCTCCAAAATCACTGCAGATGGTGACTGCAGCCATGAAATTAAAAGACGCTTACTCCTTGGAAGGAAAGTTATGACCAACCTAGATAGCATATTCAAAAGCAGAGACATTACTTTGCCAACAAAGGTCCATCTAGTCTAAGCTATGGTTTTTCCAGTAGTCATGTATGGCTGTGAGAGTTGGACTATGAAGAAAGCTGAGCACTGAAGAATTGATGGTTTTGAACTGTGGTGTTGGAGAAGACTCTTGAGAGTCCCTTGGACTGCAAGGAGATCCAACCAGTCCATTCAAAAGGAGATTAGTCTTGTGGTTCATTGGAAGGACTGATCCTGAAGCTGAAGCTCCAATACTTTGGCCACTTCATATGAAGGGTTAACTCACTGGAAAAGACCCTGATGCTGGGAGGGATTGGGGGCAAGAGAAGAAGGGGATGACAGAGGATGAAATGGCTGAATGGCATCACTGACTCAATGGACATGAGTTTGTGTGAATTCTGGGAGTTGCTGATGGGCAGGGAGGCCTGGCATGCTGTAATTCATGGGGTCGCAAAGAGTTGGACATGAATGAGTGACTGAACTGAACTGAACTGAATCATATGTGAGAGCAGAATAAAGACATTCAAGGTAAAACTATTTACTATGATGATTTTTCTTAGGAAATGACTAGAAGATGTACTCGGGTTGATCTAAATGAACAAGAAAGAGTAGTCAAGGGAAAATATTGGTTTGTAAGCCAGAAAAGCAACAAATTTTGACTGGAGCTGAAAGAAGTACTCCAACAAATAAAAGAGGAGAAAAAATAAGGACAGGGAAGAGAGAGGAGGAGGAGAAAAGGGGAAGGAAGAAAGAGAAGGAAACAAGGAAGGAATTTGAGGTAAAAATCAGGACTGATATGCTTGCACATTTTCCAGTTACTTGACATAATTTAGCCTTTGAGTACAGAATGAAGCAGGGAAAAGTCTAATTGAATTTTGCCAAGAGAGCTCACTGGTGTACCAAACACCCTCTTTTAATAACAGAAGAGAAGACTCTACACATGGACACCACCAGATGGTCAGCATTGAAATCAGATTGATTATATTCTTTGCAGCCAAAGATGGTGAAGTTGTCATCATACAGTCAGTGCAAACAAGACCAGGAGCTGACTGTGGCTTAGGTCATGAACTCCATATTGCCAAATTCAGACTAAAATTGAAGAAAGTAGGGAAAACCACTAGACCATTCAGGTATGACCTAAATCAAACCCCTTAAGATTAAACAATGGAAGTGAGAAATAGATTTAAGGGACTAGATCTGATAGACAGAGTGCCTCTGATAGAGTGCCTGATGAACTATGATGGAGATCCATGACATTGTACAGGAGACTGGAATCAAGACCATCCTCAAGAAGAATAAATGCAAAAAAGCAAAGTGGCTCTCTGAAGAGGCCCTACAAATAGCTGTGAAAAGAAGAGAAGCAAAAAGCAAAGGAGAAAACGAAATGTATACCCACGTGAATGCAGAGTTCCAAAAAATAGCAATGAGAGATAAGAAAGCCTTCCTCAGTGATCAGTGCAAAGGAATAGAGGAAAATGATAGAACAGGAAAGACTAGAGATCTAAATTTGCCTGTTACTTGACTTCTTACTTTTGTATTCCAGTCCCCTGTAATGAAAAGGACATCTTTTTGGGGTGTTAATTCCATGGGTGTTAGTTCTAAAAGGTCTTGTAGGTCTTCATAGAACTGTTCAACTTTAGCTTCTTCAGCGTTACTGGTTGGGGCTTAGGCTTGGATCACCGTGATATTGAATGGTTTGCCTTGGAAACAAGAACTATACAAAAAAGATCTTCATGACCCAGATAATCATGATGGCATAATCACTCACCTAGAGCCAGACATCCTGGAATGTGAAGTCAAGTGGGCCTTAGGAAGCATCACTAAGAACAAAGCTAGTGGAGATGATGGAAATCCAGTTGAGCTATTTCAAATCCTAAAAGATGATGCTGTGAGTGTTGCACTCAATATGCCATCAAATTTAGAAAACTCACCAGTGGCCACAGGACTGGAAAAGGTCAGTTTTCATTCCAATCCCAAAGAAAAGCAATGCCAAAGAATGCTCAAACTACTGCACAATTGCACACATCTCACACACTAGTAAAGTAATGCTCAAAATTCTCCAAGCCAGGCTTCAGCAGTACGTGAATCACGAACTTCCAGATGTTCAAGTGGTTTTAGAAAAGGCAGAGGAACCAGAGATCAAATTGCCAACATCTGCTGGATCACTGAAAAAGCGAGAGAGTTCCAGAAAAAGATCTGCTTCTGCTTTATTGACTAGGTCAAAGCCTTTGACTGTGTAGATCACAACAAACTGTGGGAAATTCTGAAAGTGATGGGAATACCAGACCACCTGACCTGCCTCCTGAGAAATCTGTATGCAGGTCAACAAGCAACAGTTAGGACTGGATATGGAACAATAGACTGGGTCACATAGGAAAAAGAGTACGTCAAGGATGTATATTGTCACCCTGCTCCTGCTTATTTAACTTCTATGCAAAGTACATCATGAGAAACACTGGGCTGGATAGGCACAAGTTGGAATCAAGATTGCCGGGAGAAATATCAGTAACCTCCAATATGCAGCTGACACCACCTTTAAGGCAGAAAGTGAAAAAGAATTAAAGAGCCTCTTGATGAAAGTGAAAGAGGAGAGTGAAAAAGTTGGCTTAAAGCTCAACATTCAGAAAATGAAGATCATGGCATCTGGTCCCATCACTTCATGGCAAATAGATGGGGAAACAGTGGAAACAGTGGCTGAATTTGTTTTTGGGGACTCCAAAATTACTGCAAATGGTAACTGTAGCCATGAAGGTAAATGACGCTTACTCTTTGAAAGGAAAGTTATGACCAACCTGAACAGCATATTAAAAAGCAGAGACATTACTTTGCCAACAAAGGTCCATCTAGTCAAAGCTATGGTTTTTCCAGTGGTCATGTATGGATGTGAGAGTTGGACTATAAAGAAAGCTAAGCACCGAAGAATTGATGTTTTTGAAATGTGGTGTTGGAGAAGACTCTTGAGAGTCCCTTGGACTGCAAGGAGATCCAACCAGTCCATCCTAAAGGAGATCAGTCCTGATTGTTCGTTGGAAGGACCGATGTTGAAACTGAAACTCCAACACTTTGACCACCTGAGCAAAGAGCTGACTCATTAGAAAAGACCTTGATGCTGGGAAAGATTGAAGGCAGGAGGGGAAGGGGACAACAAAGAGTGAGATGATTGGTTGGCATCACCAACTCAACGGTCATGAGTTTGAGTAAACCTCAGAGTTGATGATGGACAGGGAGGCCTGGCATGGTGCAGTTCATGGGGTCTCAAAGAGTTGGACATGACTGAGTGACTGAACTGAACTGAACCAAACTAAACTAGAACACATGGGGAAATAGTGATATTACAAAGAAAACCAAGAAAAAGAAAATTGTAAGAAATTGTTATCAACAGGAAAAAGTTCCATGAGATAGAAACTATAACAGTGAATGACACAGTGTAATAGTTATATAAACAGTGTGTGTGTGTGTGAAGTCGCTCAGTCGTGTCCGACTCTTTGTGACCCCATGGACTGTAGCCTACCAGGCTCCTCTCTCCATGAGATTCTCCAGGCAAGAGTACTGGAGTGGGTTGCCATTTCCTTCTCCAGGGGATCTTCCCGACTCAGGGATCAAACCCGGGTGTCCCGCATTCCAGGCAGATGCTTTACCGTCTGAGCCACCCAGGGAAGTTCTATATAAACATTAACTGTTGATTTAACCAAAAATTATAATGCAATTATAAAGAAAACATGGAAGGATCAGAAGTAGGAGTATGCTATAATGGTAATCCTCAGCTACCATAGTTAGCATCCTCAGCTACCATGTTAGTCAATATAAAAATGCATCATTGAAACAGCCCAATAGAAATATGAATGTAAATGACATAAAAACATTAAAAAGTGATTTGATGAGAGTAGACACACAAATTTAATCTCTTTAGGATCCTTTGACACTTTAATCATAGGCATGTATTACTCTGAAGAAAATGATTTTCAACAATTAGAAATGCAAAGTCAAATGAACATAAAAGGAAAGAACAGCTTTGTTTTTTAAACAGGTGGAGTTTGAAATGATGGCATGATATATGCTTCAGTTATTATCTGTTGACTTAGTATTAGAGCTAATGGAATCAGTTCAAGGTCAGTCACTCAGTCATATCTGACTCTTTGTGACCCTAGGGACTATAGCCCAAGAGACCTTGTACATGGAATTTTCCAAGCTAGAATACTGGAGTGGATTGCCATTTCCTACTCCAGGGAATGAATCCTCCTGACCCAGGGACTGAACACATCTCCTGCATTGGCTGGTGGATTCTTTACCACTGTACCACCTGGAAAGCCTAGCTGAGTCTCCCACATTGTAGGCAGACTCTTTACCAAGTGAGCCACCAGGGAACCTTATGATGGAATCAGAGTAGAGATCAAATACTGCAGTATTAGATTAGAAACAATACTTCAGTCAGAGAAGCCAGTTATTGAAGGAACCGTTTCATCTTATGTACAAAAAACCAGTAACACCGATTGAAAGACAAAAAAGAATATGCCATTAAATTATAGAGATTGAATTCATCTTCAAATAAAAAATTTTATATTCCTTTTTTTCGCAGGTTTCTGTTTTTCTGAAGTTTCAATAATTCCATACCTCCTTTCACTATAAAAAGAATATTCATTAAAAAAATAAAAAAGTTCATATCCCAAGAAGATACCATTAGCAAGAATAATTTCAACAAGCAGAAGCAAATGCCCAAGAAGCTTGTAGGTCTTATTCCTGTCACGACTGCACTGTAAGTGGGGTAGATACTGTTATGTTCCTATTAAAGTAACCATATATAATAGCTAAATTTAAGTAGTGAGAGTTATACTATTTAACGATTATATCTATTTTTTTTTCATTGGCTAGGACAAGAGATTGAAACAACACATTATACATTTTCCTTAAGATTAAAAACACTAACACCATGTTCTCCCATGGGAAGTGAACATTAACAGAAATCATGTCAAAAAAACACTTTTTAATGCTTTCTATTTTCTTCCATAAGCTTATAAAACACTAAAAAAAAAGAAAACCAATGAAACCAAAACAGAAGCAGTGTATTCTTTTTGCTGTACACTCAGTGATCTAAACACCACAATGTCCTACATACACAAATATCAGGGAAGTGTTAGTAAACACACACAGATTGAAATCATGGTGCTCTTTGTTCCTGAATGAAATGGTCCCACAGAAAAAGCATAGGATACAGCACAACATAAGGGCATCTGCTACACATAAAGTGAGCAAAGACAAACTAGCATTTTCTACATGCATAATGAGGAAACCTGCCTAGGTTAGAGGGCCATTTTTGCTCATTTAGAAGTCAGGCAAGTTGTCTGTGATGCATTTTCGAATAATTTGGAGAAATAGGATGTGCTCATTAGTGTTGTCTTTGATGGCACTGACAGTTTTTCATGGTCACAAAACAGTATTTTTGCTTTAGCTTTTTTTTTAAATAAGATAGTTTTAAGTGCATTTAGATAATACATATTGTAAGCTGTTGACATATACTAAATTTAAAAGTGGTTTTTGTTTTTTTTTCCTTTGAAGACTGCTGCTGCTGCTACTGCTAAGTCGCTTCAGTCGTGTCCGACTCTGTGGGACCTCATAGATGGCAGCTCACCAGGCTCCCCCTCCCTGGGATTCTCCAGGCAAGAATACTGGAGTGGGTTGTCACCTCCTTCTCCAACGCATGAAAGTGAAAAGCGAAAGTCAAGTCTCTCAGTCGTGTCCAACTCTTAGCGACCCCATGGACTGCAGCCTACCAGGCTTCTCCGCCCATGGGATTTTCCAGGCAAGAGTACTGGAGTTGGGTGCCATTGCCTTCTCCGAGACTACAGAGTGTAAATCAGGTTCTTCACGATCGAATATATAAGCTGTTCTTCAAAGAATGAGGAGGAAGAAAAGAAAAAGCCCAAATGAATAAAACATTGAAACTATTCCCCTTGGAAAATAAATTCTAAATGATGCAGAATGTGAAATAGCTTTTAACATAGGTGATACAAGTTTATAGTTTTAAACAAAAAGTAGGCCTTTATGAAATAAAGCTTACAAGGACATGTGGCTGTTTTCCTGTTAAAAACTCAGAAGTGGTAGAGATGATGTTTCGGTAGGAAAATAAGTGACTGCTGGATCAGCCTTCTGCCTCACATGCTGTAGTGTTTTAGATCCCTGAGTACACAGAAGAAAATACTCAAACAAAATATTGTTGTTCTTTAATTTTATTTGTGGAATCTGAAATTACCCAAATTTAAAATACATTACTAAACTGTGGGGCGGGGAGGGAACCAATGACCCCACTGAAATCCTTGTGAGGATTTCAGAATGAGGGGAAACTCATTCTGAAAACATCCCTTCCATTCTCTCACACTACCCAGGAAAATTGTCTCATAGAATCAATAAATATTATCACAAGAATTTTATTATTATGAACATATGCTTGGGATCTTAAAATCCTACAGGCCTTTTAATGTTTACAGAGAGACAAAAAATGCAGGGAATGCCCATCTTCTGATCACAGAAAGAAAAAAAAAAGAAAATGTGAAGAACGACTATGTAAACACATAAAAACTTTTTTAAAAGCATATTTCTAATTACTCCCTTAGAGCAAATACTGCACATTGAAATTAGATTTAAAGATACCTTCAAGTCTTAAAAATCTTTAGAAATAATTTGCTCAATTATACTCCACTAGCAGTTTTTTTTCCACACTTGCAGAATTATTTTCAATTTATGTTTGCAGTTTATTAGGAAAAATATGATGTTACACATTTAACTTTTTCTTAACACTGACCATTTTAATATGTTTACTTTTTTAAATTTCTTTTTAAATTATGTATCCATACCCAACTTTATTTATTGGTAATACTTTTCTATATTGATGATTACACTTTGTAGCATGCTACAATTTTCACATGCTTTCAATCTTGATTGACTTCTAATTGATCAAGTTACATTGGTAATAATACTGCTACTTGCACATATTTATTAAAAGATAAAAAGAAAATTCAAAGTCAGTGTTCAAATAAAACACCATACAATGCTAGTTTTCTTTCTGAGTTGTGTTCTATGTCAGAAATGAAAGAAGAAACATTAAGCTAAAAATTCTATTAAAGGACAGAACTAGACATGACATCATTCTTTTCAAGCAATTTACTAGAGTCTCATCTTGTAATTTTTTTAGCACTTTTTCTGATTAAATTGGTTAAACTATTTGAGTCCAATTCATTTGCCTTGGTATATGATAATTTTTCTCAGAGTACTATAAATACGATGAAAATAATTTTCATTTTTTACAATTTTTCCAAATTATCCTAAATATGATATTAATAATTCACAAGTTAACAGTGCCACTGTTCATGAATTATGTTGCTTAGCTAATTGGAATCTTTTAGAGGAATATTAATCATTTTCATGCTTGTAGTCCTATGTTAGATACTTTATATATCTATGTGCCACAAAGCAATATCCTAGACTTCCAGGCAACTAGAATTCTGGGAATATAAGTTAACTCTGCAAAATCCTCACTTTAAAATGCTGGAGTTTTGAACATTAGACAAATATAATTTTGCTGCCTGAATATGCATATTGCCTTGCTTATTTCTTTAATTTGGATAAGAATCTATTTGCCAGTACTATAATTTTATTCACTAACATTTTTACAACTGGATAGGGGATGCTAGCAATAGGTAATGAGACACATACAAAGATTAAGTATTTGATCTATCATCACAGAGAACTGCAGCTTCAGTAGTAGAACCCAAGTGTCTTCTTAATAGCACTCTGAATTTTAGCTGATTGCTCATGTTCCCATTCAACATACTATTAAAAAACACATTACCACTATTATTGCACCATCTATCATTTTATAGAGATATGAAACAAAAATGTTTTTCTTAAGGAAAAAGGGAGTATCAGTGATTCACAGAACTATTGTTACCAAGGCTACTGCCCCAGAATATATCCCTGCCCCTCCCTC
This sequence comes from Redunca redunca, assembly GCA_006410935.1. Classification (NCBI taxonomy): domain Eukaryota; kingdom Metazoa; phylum Chordata; class Mammalia; order Artiodactyla; family Bovidae; genus Redunca; species Redunca redunca. Next base: position 843,028 of record SJYQ01000886.1, read on the forward strand.
AAATAGAAACCAATTACTCTTATCTAGGTTTCAGGAAATGGCAACCCACTTTAGCGTTCTTGCCTGGAGAATCCCAGAGACAGGGGAGCCTGGTGGGCTTCCGTCTATGGGGTCACACAGAGTTGGACACGACTGAAGCTACTTAGCAGCAGCAGCAGCTGCAGGTTTTGGGAGGAAGCTGCGAGAACCCTCGGAACCAACTAGATCTAAGATGGTGGAGGATTTGAATTCCAGTAGACTTTGAGCCTTGTGGTTTGCTCATTATAAAGCATGCTAAATGACACACCCAAGCACCATGACAGTTGACAATTGCTAGGACAACAACCAAGAGAAGCCTAAATAAGACTGAAAAGGAGAGTTGCATCAGTTCAGGGTCCAAGCCACATCCCTGTTTTCAGATAACTCATGAATATTCCTCCCTCTTTTTCTAGTTCCCTCCCTTTTACCCTGTTGTTCAGTTGTTCTCATGTCTGACTCTGTGTGACCCCATGAACTGCAGCACACCAGGCTTCCCCGTCCTTCACTATCTCCTGGAGTTTGCTCAAACTCATGTTTATTGAGTCAGTGATGCCATCCAGCCATCTCATCCTCTTTAGTCCCCTTGTCCTCCTGCCTTTAATCTTTCCTAGCATCAGGGTCTTTTCCTATAACCCTGTATATTTGGTGTCTGTCCAAATTGGGTTGAGAAGTTGATCTGGAAGCTAGGTTCCTGCTTTTCCATTTTTTGCCCATTGAATAAGGCTCGTGCTGTTCCAGTTTCAGCATTGGTTTTGTTATTGGTTAAGTGAATATGATTAAAAAAGGAACCTCCCTGGATGAGACAGGGGGTCTTGGACAGGTTAAGACCCAGCTATGGGTCCAGTTGACCAATTTAGTATCACTATTACAGAATTATTGCATGAATTTCTGATGTATTTCCTATTCTTCAATATTGGTAAATTACTTTATATCTTAATTTTCTGTATTGGGGGGAAAAGGGCATTAAAAAATGGTGACAGCATCATGTCCCAGTAAAATGTTGTATCTGAGGAAATTACATTTCAGAACTGGTATAAAAATATAAAAATCTGATACCATTTTCCCCTATTGCAGAAACAAAGGAAAAATATACGGTGCTATATTTTTATTGTAGAAGAGAAAAGCAGAATAAAGGTAATTGGAACAGATGCTTTTGGGAAAACATAAACAATAAATGTTCAGACTGCAGACAATTCAACCACCTCATCCCACTGTCTGAACTGCCATGAACATTAACGCTAAAAACAGGATCTTATCAGGATAACAACTCAAATGGAGAGGGGAGGTCAAATAAGGAGCAAAGGCTTTACAATAAATATTATCTCCTAAATGATTTAAAGGTAAGAAAAAATGTTTTCTTCCCTCCTTAATTCCTTTTTTTTTCTTATTTGCAATAATACCAGATCATCAGTCTCCCCATTGTATGGCTGTAGATTTTGAAGGCTGTTTTGAAGCAAGTGAGAAAACTAATTTTAAAAAATAGTAAATAGGGACCCACCACAGTAAAAAAATAAAATACATAAATAAATAAATAATTTTTAAAAAAAACAGTAAATCGGGCAAAGAAAAAGAGGTAGCCAATTACCAAAACAAAGTAGACTCATAAATCACATTATCTGATATGCAAGTTTTGTCACATATTTTCTCCTTTATAAAGCCAACATAAACATGTTTCATAATAATAGAAATTGAGAAAGGCAAGAATAATGTCACAATATCCTGATATAAAATAACTTTTTTCATTTCCTTGTATTAATCTTATGCCATTGTTATTTTATAATTGTTATAATCACAGAATGTGTACAATTTCCCATTCAACCTTTATATATTCTAGGACAAGGTTATCCATTATATCATCTTCAGAATCAACATTTGGGATATGAGTATTTCTTCTCATTAGTATCTGGCATTTTATATCTTGCCATTTTATTTAATTTGTTAGAATAATACTTCATTAAACATATGCAAGGCATGTAACTTTCCACATAGCTTAGATTATATTCTGAAAAATAGATTTACTAGGTCTAAAAAGGTACACATATGTTATGGATTTTGATGAATATTGATAAATTGGTTCCTGAAAATATTATGTTGATTTTGAGAGCCAGTAGCAGTGATTGTAATTTATTACACTTTTGCCATCATTCATATAATTTTTATTTTGTTTGGTTTTCTGTTTTATTTGTTGTTGTTGTTCAGTGGCTAAGTTGAGTCTGACTCTTTGTGACCCCATGAACTGCAGCACGGGAGGCTTCTCTGTCCTTCACTATCTTCCTGAGTTTGTTCAAACTCATGTCAATTGAGTTGGTGATGCCATCCAACCATCTTGTCCTTTGTCACCCCCTTCTCCTCTTGCCCTCAATCTTTCCCAGCACTAGAGTCCTTTCCAATGAGTCAGCACTTCACATCAGATGGCCAAAGTATTGGATCTTCAGCTTCAGCATCAGTCCTTCCAATTCAGGGTTGAGCTCCTGGTTTGATCTTGCTGTCCAAGGAGTCAAGAGTCTTCTCCAGCACCACAGTTTGAAAGCATCACCTCTTCGGTGCTCAGTCCTCTTTATGGCCTCTCACATCCATACATGACTACTGGTAAAACTGTAGCTTTGACTATAAGGACCTTTGTCAGCAGAGTGATATTTCTGCTTTTGAATACACCATCTAGGTTTGCCATAGCTATTTTTCTAAACATCAAGTGTCTTTTAGTTTTGTGGCAGCAGCCACCATCTGCATTGATTTTGGAGCCCAAGAAAATGAAATCTGACACTGTTTCCACATTGTCCCATCTATTTGCCATGAAGTGATAGGACCAGATGCCATGATCTTAGCTTTTTGAATGTTGAGTTTTAAACCAGTTTTTTCACTCTCCTCTTTCCCCTTCATCAAGAGATTCTTCAGTTCCTCTTCACTTTCTGCCATTAAAGTGGTGGTATCATCTGCATATATGAGGTTGTTGATATTTCTTCCAGTAATCTTGATTCCAGCTTGTATTTTATTTTTTATTTTTAATTGATTAGTTAATGAGACTTTACTTTTTAAAACAAATATGATTTTTATGTTGATTGTTTAGTAGACTATACATTTTCTTCTGTTACTTTAAACAGGATTGAATTTGTTTATATCTGACATTCTAATATTTATAAAAGTTGCTCACATTTTTTCTTTCGTAACTGTGCTTTCGTTTCATACTTCTTTTCTTCTTACCTACTCATCTTTCATCATCCATCTTTTATGATGTGTTATTTTTTCTTATATTTTCTTGTGGAACAGACATACACACAAGCACACACAGACATACCCCTTATCTTATATACTCTGCAAGTATTTCCCACAATCTTATTTCCTCTTCCATTTAAATTACTCAAATTTTTCTACCTTTCCTTGACTATTTCTCCCAAGATTTGCCAGACTGTGTTGTTTCACAGATTTCTAGCTCAGGGTCTGACTAGTAGAAAAAATATTATAATAAGAGAATAGAACTTGGAAAGTTCTTCACTGGTTTTGGCCAGAGTCACTCAGTGACTGGTAGGAAATGAGATAAAGTTATTGAGCAGCTTCTGTGGCTTTGGGGCAAGTTGCCCACACTGTCGGTTCCAATAATTTCAATAATCAACGAAACAAAAGTTTTGCAAAGAGGATCAGTTATAGACTGCTGTTTAGATTAAATATATATGTAATTCCTAAGATAATAAGAAATACATCCTTACCCCAAATGCATCTGATATTCAAGTTAAACTAGCTTCATTAAAGATAAACTATTTTATTTTATAAACATATGCATAGATATATGGGCTTCCCTGGTGGCTCTTTACAGTAAAGAATCCACCTGCAATGCAGGAGACCTGGCTTCAATCCCTGGACTGGGAAGATCCCCAGAGGAGGAAAGGGCAACCTACTCCAGTATTCTTCCCTGGAGAATCTCGTGGACAGTGGAGCCTGGCAGAGTTGGACACAACTGAGCAACTTCCGTACATTCACACATACATAGATATCATAGATATATAATCTTAAAATCTATATATTTGCCTGTGCAAGTGGCAGCATCCTCCGTATCTCTGATCATCAGATTCAATTTATCCTCCAAGATAAGATCAAACATACATAGATTATCAAAACTATGTGTTCTTCTGTTTTATTTAATTTTATGAATTCAAGAAATAATAACTCTACAAAAGAAGGCTTTTCCCACTCAATTTATGACTGGGATTTTATCTACAATCTTATGGTTCTAAAATATTGCTTAAAGTATTTAATTCATATATATATTCATTTATTAGCTACATTTTTCTATTTGCCAGTCCTTGGCCTGTCAACTTACTTCTATAAAGTAATACACAGTACAGACTGGTATTATAATATAATGTGATTTTTCTCTTGTTAATGTGCTTAAAGGATTGATAATTATTGAGGGTTGAATTATCTTTATTTTCTTTAAATAAAGCCTACTTGGTCATAGTATTATTTAAATAAACTATAAGATTTAATTTACAAGTTATTTTTAGCTTTTTTGCATTGATATGTGTGCTTTCTTTTTTCATATAGGTATTAAGCAATCATGCTTCACATAAAATCAAGTTGTTATATAATATCATATAAGAAACGAATCACCAGTCTAGGTTCAATGCAGGATACAGGATGCTTGGGGCTGGTGCACTGGGATGACCCAGAGAGATGGTATGGGGAGGGAGGTGGGAGTGGGGTTCAGGATTGGGAACATGTGTATACCCGTGGCGGATTCATGTTGATGTATGGCAAAACCAATACAGTATTGTAAAGTAAAATAAAATTAAATTAAAAAATTAATAAATAATAATATAAAGTAAAAAAATCAAGTTGTTTATTGAATAATCTACTTTTTATGTGAATTTCCATAATATATACATGGATTTGTCTGAACTTTACTCTCTTTCATTTATCTACTCTCCAACAAAGCTTTAGAGAATGTATTGATCTCATAGAGTAGGGCATTCTTCTTGTTCTTTTAATTTTCAAGATGTTATATCTGTTCTTTTGTGCTTTCCCCTTCCATCTGAACTGTGAAATTACATTGCTGAATCTCAATATCCTAGTGTGACTTAAATTGATACTAAATTGAATTTAAAGTTTGAGAGAATTTATATCTTTATGATATTGACTCTCCTCATCTAAAATATAGCTGCTGCTACTGCTGCTGCTAAGTCGCTTCAGTCGTGTCCGACTCTGTGCGACCCCATAGACAGCAGCCCACCAGGCTCCCCCGTCCCTGGGATTCTCCAGGCAAGAGTACTGGAGTGGGTTGCCATTTCCCTCTCCAATGCATGAAAGTGAAAAGTGAAAGTGAAGTCACTCATTCATGTCCGACTCTTAGCCACTCCATGGACTGCAGCCTACCAGGCTCCTCCGCCCATGGGATTTTCCAGGCAAGAGTACTGGAGTGGGGTGCCATTGCCCTCTCTGAAAACATAGCTAGTATATATTTATTCAGGTCTTTTTTGTCCTCTTCAGTTTTGCTGGAATCCTTTTTTTCTTTGACATGCAGTTTATTAATAATACTCTGTTAGACTCAGGTATAATAAAGTGATTCAGTTATCTAAATTATATATATATGTATATTTTAATATTATTTTCCACTGTAGGCTATTATAAGGTGTAAATTATAGTTCCCTGTGCTACACACATATATCCTGGTTTCCTTGTTGCTTACCTAGTTCATGTACTGTATAGTAATTTGTGTCTATTAATCCCATACTCCTAATTTATCCTTTGTCCTACCTTTCCCTTTTGGTTACCATAAGTTTTTTTTTTTTTTCTATTTCTGTGTATCTGTTTCTGCGTAGTATAATAGATTGATTTGTTGTACTATTTAGATTCCACCTATAAGTGATATCCTATATTTGTCTTTCCCTGACTTAGTATGATTTTCTGAGTTCAGCCATTTTGCTGCAAATAGTGATATTTTATTACTTTCATAGCTGAATAATATTCTATTGTTTATGTAGACCCCCTTTTAAACCAAATCATCTATTGGTGGACACTTAGGTTGATCTTATGTCCTGTCTATTGTAAAAAGTACTGCTATGAACATTAGAGTGCACAAATCTTTTCAAATTAGAGTTTTCATCTTTTTTAGATATATGCCCAGGAGTTGCTGGATAATATGATAAATCAATTTTTAGTCTTTTAAGGAACCTCCATAGTGTTTTCCAAAATGGCTGCACAAATTTACATTCTGAGTAATGCAGGATGGTTGCCTTTCTACACATCCTCTCCAGCCTTCATTATTTGTAGAATTTTGATGACAGCCATTCTGACTGGTGATATCTCATTGTAATTTTGACTTGCATTTCTCTAATAATTAATGATGCTGAGCATCTTTTCATATGTCTGTTGGCAAGCTGTATGTTTTCTTTGCAAAAACATTCATTTAAGTTTTCTGTCCATTTTTCATTTGGGTACTTTTTATTATATTGAGTTCTATGAGCTGTTTGTATATTTTGAATTGTAATGCCTTGTTGGTTGCATGCTTTGCAAATGTATTCTTCCTTTCTGCAGATTGTCTTTCATTTTGCTGATGCTTTCATTTACTGTGCGAAAGCTTTTAAGTTTGATCAGGTCCTGTTTATTTATTTTTGCTTTTATCTCTTTTGCTTTGGGAGACTGATCTAAGAAAATATTCCTGTGATTTATGTCAGAGAATGTTTTACCTGAGTTCTCTTCTAGGAGTTTTGCAGCGTCATGTCTATATTTAGGTCTCAAATCTTTCTTTTATTTTTGAGGGACTGTTCTAAATTCACTGATTTATGTAGTTGTCCAGCTTTCACAACAGCACTTGTTGAAGAGACTGTCTTTTCTCCATTGTATATTCCTGTCTCCTTTATCATAGATTATTTGACCATAGGTATATGGGTTTATCTCTAGACACTCTTTTCTGTTTCACTGATCTATATGTCTGGTTTTTTTTTGTGCCAACACCATGCTGTTTTGACTAGTACAGCTATGTGGTATTTTCTAAAGTCTGGAAAGTTTCAGCTTCCAGCTTTGTTGCTTTTTGCTCAGGGTTGCTTTGGCAGTTTGGGGTCTTTTGTTAGTTTGATGTAAATTCTTGTTTGTTCCAGTCTTGAGCAAAACATCATGGGCATTTTGATAGGGATTGCATTAAGTATGTAGCTTGCTTTTGGATAGCATGGCCATTTAAACAACATTAATTATTCCAATCCAAGAGCTTGGAATATCTTTCCCTTTCTTGAAATCATCTTCAACTTCCTTTTACAGTTCTTGGTGGGTAGGTCTTTCACTATGGTTAAATTTATTCCTAGGTGGTTTATTTTTTTAGTGCAACTTAAGTGGAATTTTAAAAAACTTTTTCCTTTTGATGTTTCATAGATAGTGTAAAAATGCAACAGATTTCTGCATATTAAGCTAATATTCTGTTATGTTGCTGAATTCATTTATTAGTTCTAGTAGTTTTTGTGTGGACCAGAATGGGCAAATTTAATTCAGATGACCATTATATATACTTCTGTGGACAGAAATCCTTTAGAAGAAATGGAGTGGTGCTCATAGTCAACAAAAGAGTACAGAGTTCAGTATTTGGGTGCAATCTCAAATATGAAAGAGCGATCTCTGTTTGTTTCCAAGGAAAACCAGTCAATATCACAGTAATCCAAGTCTATGCCCCACCCACTAATTCTGAAGAAGCTCAAGTTGAATGGTTCTATGAAGACCTACAAAACTTTCTGGAACTAAGACCAAAAAAAGATAGCAAACCCTCTCTTTCAACAACACAAGAGATGACTTTACACATGAGCATCACCAGATGGTCAATACCGAGGTGAGACTGATTAAATTCTTTGCAGCCAAAGATGGAGAAGCTCTATACAATCAGCAAAAACAAGACTGAGAGCTGACTGTGGCTGAAATCATGAACTCCTTGTTGCAAAATTCAGACTTAAATTGAAGAAAGTAGGCAAAATCACTAGACCATTCAGGTATGACCTAAATCATATCCCCTACATTTATACAGTGGAAGCAATACATAGATTTAAAGGATTAGATCTGATATACAGAGGGCCTGAAGAAGTATGGACAGAAGTTTCTAACACTATACAGGAGGCAGTGATCAAAACCATCCCCAGGAAAAGAAATGCAAAAAGGCAAAATGGTTGTTGAGGAGGCCTTACAAATAGCTGAGAAAAGAAGAGAAGCTAAAGGCAAAGGAGAAAAGGAAAGATATAAGCATCTAAATCCAGAGTTCCAAAGAAGAGCAAGGAGGGATAAGAAAGCCTTCCTCAGTGATCAATGCAAAGAAATAGAGGAAGCAATATAATGGGAAAGACTAGAGATATCTTCAGGAAAATAAGAGATGCCAAGGGAATATTTCATGCAAAGATGGGCACAATAATGGACAAAACAGTATGGATCTAACAGAAGAAGATATTAAGAAGAGGTGACAAGAATGCACAGGAAGCTATCCAAAAAAGATCTTAATGACCTAGATAACCACTACAGTGTGATCACTCACCGAGAGCCAGACCTCCTGGAATGCAAAGGCAAGTGGGTCTTAGGAAGCATCACAATGAACAAAGCTAGTGGAGGTGATGAAATTCCAGCTGAGCTATTTCAAATCCTAGAAGATGATGCTGTTAAAGAGGTGCACTCAATATGCCAGCAAATTTGGAAAACTCAAGTGGCTACAGGACTAGAAAAGGTCAGTTTTCATTCCAATCCCAAAGAAAGGCAATGACAAAGACTGTTCAAACAACTGCATAATTGCTTTCATCTCACATGCTAGCAAAGGAATGCTCTAAATTCTCCAAGTGAGGTTTCAACAGTACATGAACTTAGAACTTCCAGATGCTCAAGCTGGATTTTGAAAAGGCAGAAGAACCAGAGATCAAATTGTCAACATCTGTTGGATCATAGAAAAAGCAAGAGAATTCCAGAAAAACATTTACTTCTGCTTCACTGAATATGCTAAAGCCTTTGATTGTGTTGATCACAACAAACTGTGGAAAATTCTTCAACAGATGGGAATACTAGACCACCTATCTGCCTCCTGAGAAATCTGTATGCAGGTCAAGAAGCAACAGTTAGAATCGGACATGGAACAACAAACTAGTTCCAAATTTGGAAAGGTGTACATCAAGGCTGTATACTGTCACCCTGCTTATTTAACTTACATGCAGAGCACATGATGTGAAATGCCAGACTGGATGAAGCATAAGCTGAAATCAAGATTACAGTGAGAAATATCAATAACTTCAGATATGCAGATGATACCACCCTTATGGCAGAAAGTGAAGAGGAACTAAAGAGCCTCTTGATGAAAGTGAAAGAGGCGGGTAAAAAACTGGCTTAAAACTCAACATTCAAAAAAATAAGATCATGGCATCTGGTCCCATCACTTCATGGCAAATAGATGGGAGACAATGGAAACAGTGACAGACTTTTTCTTCAACTCTGAAATCACTGCAGATGATGACTAAATTAAAAGATGCTTGCTCCTTGGAAGGAAAGCTATGACAAATCTAGACAGAATATTGAAAAGAAGAGACATTATTTACTGACAAAGGTCCATCAAGTCAAAGCTATGTTTTTTCCAGTAGTCTATTTTGGATGTGAGAGTTGGACCATAAAGAGAGTCTTTCAAAAAACTGCAGAGGAAGGAACACTTCCAAACACATTCTATGAGGCCACCATCACCCTGATTCCAAATCCAGACAAAGACAACACAAAAAAAGAAAACTACAGGCCTTCCAACCATCCATCCTCTGTCATCCCCTTCTCCTCCTGCCTTCAATCTTCCCCTGCATCAAAGTCTTTTCTGGGAAAGACTGAAGGCAGCAGGAGAAGGGGATGTCAGAGGATGAGATAGTTGGTGGCATCACGGACTTGATGGACATCAATTTGAGTAAGTTCTGGGAGTTGTTGATGGACAGGGAAGCCTGTCATGCTGCAGTCCATGGTGTTACAAAGAGTTAGACACCACTGAGTGACTGAACTGATACTGATACTACTGATAAAGGACAATATCACTGATGAACATGGATGCAAAAATCCTCAACAAAATTTTAGCAAACAGAATACAACAACACATCAAAAAAACTCATACACCATGATCTAGTTGATTTATTCCAGGGATGCAAGGGTTCTTCACTATACACAAGTCAGTCAATGTGATGCACCAAATAAACAAATTGAAAGATAAAAACCAGGTGGTCATCTCAATAGATGCAGAAAATGCCTTTGGCAAAATTCAGCCCCATTTATAATTAAAACTCTTCAAAAATGGGGATAGAAAGAACCTACCTTAACAAAGTAAAGGCCAGATATAATAATCCTACAGCAAACATTATTCTCAATGGTGAAAAACTGAAAGCATTCCCCCTAAGATCAGGAAGAAGACAATGGTGCCCACTTTCACCACTATTATTCAACATAGTTCTGGAAGTCCTAGCTTCAGCCATCAGAGGAGAAAAAGAAATAAAAGGAATCAAAATTGGAAAAGAAGTAAGCTCTCACTGTTTGCAGATTACATGGTACCATACATAGAAAACCCTAAAGATAGTATCAGAAAATTAATAGAGCTAATCAGTGAATTTAGCAAAGTTGCAGGATAAAAACTCAATACACAGAAATCACTTGCATTTCTAGATACTCTGGACATGGAACAACAGACTGGTTCCAAATAGGAAAAGGAGTACACCAAGGCTGTATATTGTCACCCTGCTTATTTAACTTATATGCAGAGTACATCATGAGAAACACTGGGCTGGAAGAAGCACAAGCTGGAATCAAGATTGCCGGGAGAAATATCAATAACTTCAGATATGCAGATGACACCACCCTTACGGCAGATAGTGAAGAGGAACTAAAAAGCCTCTTGATGAAAGTGAAAGAGGAGAATGAAAAAGTTGGCTTAAAGCTCAACATTCAGAGAATGAAGATCGTGGCATCTGGCCCCATCACTTCACAGGAAATAGATGGGGAAATAGTGGAAACAGTGTCAGACTTTATTTTGGGGGGCTCCAAAATCACTGCAGATGGTGACTGCAGCCATGAAATTAAAAGACGCTTACTCCTTGGAAGAAAAGTTATGAGAAACCTAGATAGTATATTCAAAAACAGAGACATGACTTTGCCAACAAAAGTCCATCTAGACAAGGCTATGGTTTTTCCAGTGGTCATGTATGGATGTGAAAGTTGGACTGTGAAGAAAGCTAAGCACTTTTAATGGTTTTGAACTGTGGTGTTGGAGAAAACTCTTGAGAGTCTATCGGACTGCAAGGAGATCTGACCAGTCCATTCTAAAGGAGATCAGTCCTGGGTGTTCTTTGGAAGGACTGATGCTGAAGCTGAAACTCCAGTACTTAGGCCACCTCATGCAAAGAGTTGACTCATTGGAAAAGACTCTGGTGCTGGGAGGGATTGGGGGCAGGAGGAGAAGGGGATGACAGAGGATGAGATAGCTGAATGGCATCACCGACTCGATGGACATGAGTTTGAGTGAACTCCGGGAGTTGGTGATGGACAGGGAGGCCTGGCGTGCAGCAGTTCATGGGGTTGCAAAAAGTTAGGCACAACTGAATGACTGAACTGAACTGAACTGAACAATGAAAAATCAGAAGGAGAAATTAAGGAATCAATCCCATTCACCATTGCAACAAAAAAGAATTAAATATTTAGGAATAAACTTATCTAAGGAGACGATAGAACTGTACACAGAAAATTATAAGACACAGATGAAAGAAATCATAGATGACATAAACAGATGGAGAGATATTCCATATTCCTGGGTAGGAAGAATCAATACTATGAAAATGACTATACTACCAAATAAATCTATAGATTCAATGTGATCCCTATCAAATTGCCAATGACATTTTTCACAGAACTAGAATAAAATAATTCACAATTCATATGGAAACACAAAAGACTCTGAATAGCCAAAGCAGTCTTGAGAAAGAAGAATGCAACTGGAGAAATTAATCTTCCTGACTTCAGATTATACAACAAAGTTATAGTCATCAAGACAGTGTGGTACTGGCACAAAAACAGAAATATGAATCAATGGAACAAGATAGAAAACCCAAAAATAAACCTGTGCACCTATGGTTACCTTATTTTTGACAAAGGAGGCAAGAGTATACAATGGGGAAAAGACAGCCTCTTCAATAAATTGTGCTGGGGAAACTGGACAGCTACATGTAAAAGAATGAAATTATAACACTTCCTAGCACCAGACACAATGATAAAATATATTAAAGACCTAAATGTAAGACCAGAAACTATAAAACTCTTAGAGGAAAACATAGGCAGAATACTCAATGACATATATAAAAGCAAGATCCTCTATGATCCACCTCCTAGAGTAATGAAAATAAAAGCAAAAGTAAACAAGTGGGACCTGATTAAACTTAAAAGCTTTTGCAAAGTAAAGGAAGCGATCAGGCAGATGAAAAGACAATGCTCAGAATGGGAGAAAATAGTAGCAAATGAAACAACTGACAAAGGATTATTTCCAAAATATACCAGCAGCTCATACAAATCAATACCAGAAAAAGAAACAACCCAATCAAAAGGTGGGAAAAAGACCTAAGCAGACATTTCTACAAAGAAGACATTAGGATGGCTAACAAACACATGAAAAGATGCTCAACATCACTCATTGTTACAAAAATGCAATTCAAAATTTCAATGAGATATCACCTCACACCATTCAGATGGCCATCATCAAAAATCTATAAACAATAATTGCTGGAGAGGGTGTGGAAGAAATGGAATGCTCTTGCACTGTTGGTGGAAATGTAAATTCAGACTGCCTTTATGGAAGATGGTAAGGAGATTCCTTAAAAAAAAACAAAAACAAAAACACTACAAATAAAACAACCATATGGCCCACCAATCCCACTCCTAGGCATATATCCTGAGGAAATCAAAATTGAAAAAGACACATGTATCCCAGCGTTCACTGCAGCACTATTTACAATAGTTAGAACATTGAAGCAACCTAGAAGTCCACTGATAGATGAATGGATAAAGAAGTGGTGGTACATATATACAATGGAATATTACTCAGGCATAAAAAGGAACACCTTTGAGTCAGTTCTAATGAGTTGGATGAATCTAGAACCTATTGTACAGAGTGAAGTGAGTCAGAAAGAGAAAAATAAATATCATATTCTAATGCCTATATATGGAATCTAGAAAAATGGTACTGAAGAATTTATTTACAGGGCAGCAATCGAAAAACAGACATAGAGAACAGACTTACGGACATGGGGAGAGGGGAGGAGAGGGTGAGATGTATGGAAAGAATAACATCAAAACTTACATTACCGTATGTAAAATAGAGAGCCAACAGGAATTTGCTGTGCTGCTGCTGCTGCTGCTGCTGCTGCTGCTGCTGCTAAGTCGCTTCAGTCGTGTCCGACTCGGTGCGACACCAGAGACGGCAGCCCATCAGGCTCCCCCATCCCTGGGATTCTCTAGGCAAGAATACTGGAGTGGGTTGCCATTTCCTTCTCCAATGCATGAAAGTGAAAAGTCAAGGTGAAGTCGCTCAGTCATGTCCGACTCTTAGTGACCCCATTGACTGTAGCCTACCATGCTTCCCCATCAATGGGATTTTCCAGGCAAGAGTACTGGAGTGGGGTGCCATTGCCTTCTCCTGGAATTTGCTGTATAGCTCAGGAAATTCAAACAGGGGCTCTGTATCAACCTAGAGGGGTGGGATGGGGAGGGAGATGGGAGGGAGGTGCAAAGGAAGGGGATATATGTATACCTATAGCTGACTCATGTTGAGGTTTGACAGAAAACAGCAAAATTCTATAAAGCAATTATCGTTCAATTAAAAAATAAATAATTTTTTTTTAAAAGTTGAGCACAAAGGATTGATGCTTTTAACTCTGGTGCTGGAGAAGACTCTTGAGAGTCCCTAAAATAGCAAGGAGATCAAACTAGTCCATCCAAAGGGAAATGAGTCCTGAATATTCATTGGAAGGACTGATCCTGAAGCTGAAGCTCCAATACTTGGGCCACCTGATGCAATGAACTGACTCTTTGGAAAACACCTGATGCTGGGGAAAATTGAAAGCAGGAGGAGAAGACGACCACAGAGGATGAGATGGTGGGATGGCATCACTGACTCAATGGACATGAGTTTGAGCAAGCTCTGGGAGTTGGTGATGTGTAGGGAAGATTGGCTTGCTGCAGTCCATGGGGTTGCAAAGAGTTGGGCACAACTCAGCAACTGAAATGAATTGAAATGAAACATTGTGCTAAGTATCATAAATGCATTATTTCATATCACCTTTACTACCATCTTATGAAGATTGATAACGTTTGTATTATTCACATGAGAAAAATGAGATTTAGAGGAGTGACATTATGTAAATTACTCAGAGACCCAGAGGTATTAAGCTGGAAAATAATCCAGACTGTTTAATTCCAAAACCTGTATCAGCCAATTCAGTTCAGTTCAGTCGCTCAGTCGTGTCCGACTCTTTGCGACCCCATGAATCGCAGCATGCCAGGTCTCCCTGTCCACCACCAACTCCCAGAGTTCACTCAGACTCATGTTCATCAAGTCAGTGATGCCATCCAGCCATCTCATCCTCGGTCGTCCCCTTCTCCTCCTGCCCCCAATCCCTCCCAGCATCAAAGTCTTTTTCAATGAGTCAGCTCTTCACATGAGGTGGCCAAAGTACTGGAGTTTCAGCTTTAGCATCATTCCTTCCAAAGAAATCCCAGGGCTAATCTCCTTCAGAATGGACTGGTTGGATCTCCTTGCAGTCCAAGGGACTCTCGAGAGTCTTCTCCAACACCACAGTTTAAAAGCATCAATTCTTCAGCGCTCAGCTTTCTTCACAGTCCGACTCTCACATCCATACATGCTGTATACTCAACCTCTATTCAACTTTGCTTCCTGTCTTGTGTACTTACAAATCCATCATTCCCTTCAATTTTTGCCATGAAATGCAATCCTCCATTATTTATCTTCCATACCACTATCATCAATTGTTAAAGGACATTTCCAAAAATGTGAAATGATTGCAATACTTTCATTACTAATACACATCAATGGATCCATTCACAGAATAGAATAAAGACCAGTATTCCTACCCTGGCAAAAAGGAAGATATTTTATTATCTGTATTTAGCATACTTCTCTAGATTCATTTCTTATACATCCTACATTTCTATTTGGCCCTAAAATATCCCCAATATGATGTATTTTCATTTTAGCTTTCTAATGTATATATTATTATTATAGATATAGAAACTGAGATGCCAGTGACTTAAACAAGTTCCTTTAACAATTTAGTTATAGAATCAGAATTTTAACTGAAGAAAGTTTTGTTTCCTAATCCTGTGGGCCACACTAGCATATTGCAATGAAAGGATTTTAGAAGTAAATCAAAGATTTCCTTTTTCCTTTAGCTTATCCAATAGTTATCCCATCACCTAGAATGTCAGTCTCAATTACCATACATTTTTCAATAATGAAGACAAAGTACCTTATTAGATTACCACAATTTAAGAACAATGTTTCTAAAACTGTGATTATTTTTTATTCCACAGTTTATTGAATGCCCCTGTGTCTGCATAAATAAGTGAAAACAATGTCACATTAAAACAAAGGCAGTATATATCTACTTCAATTAGTTTCCTATTTACTAAGAATTAATTCACAAAACAAATCTAATTAGACAATACTTTACGAGGATACAAGGACACAATATTAAGACAAAGTAGAACCCTTAGTCAACTAAACTTACAGTCAAGAATATCATCTCTTTGGAAGAAATCAAAGAAATTTCTTGATATTGTCTACATTTTAAAATCTTAATATGAACCAAAGCTTAAAGCACACTAGATGTCTTTAACAAATCAAAGCTTATGCTACTGTTTATTATCCAGCTTCTGTGAGCAATAATCAACTAGAAAAAAAAAACAAAAGATTAATCCAACCTAACAATATATATTTGCCCTCATTATTACTGCTGCATTACAACATAATTCTGAAATGTTTGTAAATGCTCAGCCAAAAGATTATGTGTAAATAAAAGCAGTTTTAATTAGTTATTTTGGGTGATAGGTTTAAAAAGTTCATGCATTCTCTTCCATTGTAATAACATAATAAGAGAAAATATCTAAGAAATTATGTTAGAACTGGACATAATCCAAGTTATCATTTCCAAGAGAAATTCACTAACTCTATATGATGCCTCTTCCAGTAACTAAATGAAAGCAGCACAGGTAATTATACCAGAGAAATGGCACAATGATTCATGGGTTGAAAGGAATAGGAGAATGTGACTCATCAATGAAGATACATTTTAAGGAAAGAGCAAAGGGTATATTGAATTAAAGGGTTATAATTTAATAGTTGTCATTTCTGAAGCTTACAAGAAAACTTAACTATAAAAAAATAACAAAATTGTAAAAATGGTTACTGATGAAATCAGAGGACTAAAGCTTAAGGGTTGTTTTTTGTTTTTGTTTTTGTTTGTCTTTTTTTAAAGAGACAGTTCTTGTATGATAGAATTCTTATTCAAAATAAGTTTAGGAAAATTCTCCTCTTATTATATTTTTCCACATGTCATCCTTTTATTATATTTTTCCACATGTCAAATTTGGAATTTTGCCTGTGATCTGTGAAATGTGATATCTCACCTTTATTTGCTTAAACTCTATTTGCTTAAAGTCCCAATCAAATTGTTGAGAATTGATCATATCAAAAGAAACTGAAAAAGGAGTTCACTAGATATGTGAAATGAGAATATGGAACCAGTAGTCAGTACCTAATAACAGCTTAAATTATAATGTAAAGATGAAGTGTCTCCCACCTATAATTTAACAAAAGTCCTAGCCTCCATGACAATATTATGTATTTCATATTTCAAGCAAAAGTTTCCTATGTTCTTCATCTAAAAATATCTGACATTATTACCATTTTGCCAAATAAAAGTTTGCAAGGCTTAGTATAGCTATTCAGCAACTAAAACTATACCAGCAGTATTCTATGTAAATTTGCTATAAGTTGTTTTTGTTGACTACTCTAAAATCAGTGCTATTCACTTCCTTTTCTTTTATGATAAAATAAAGTTTGCCTTTATTTTGGAAAGACTTTGTGGTGAGTCAGGACAATTAAAAAAATGAAACTTTCATAACTACTTAAAAGTAGATACAAAGATTCTTGAGAGTGGAAAGAACATAACAATTGGAGAATGGTGTCAGTGACATATTGAGATTGCAGAGACTTCATTCAACATAGCCCCAGCTCTTTCATCTATCTGTTCACCTGACTCCCTCTCCTCAATTTATTTGTGGCTATATCACATATTGGGCTTCCCAGGTGGCACCAGTGGTAAAGAATCTGCATGCCAATGCAGGAAGTGTAACAGGTTGGGTTCCTTCCCTAGCTCAGGAAGACCCCCCTGGAGGAGGACATGGCTACTCATTCCAGTATTCTTGCCTGGAGAATCCCACGGACAAAGGAGCCTGGCAGGCTACAGTCCACAGGGTCGCAAAGAGTTGGATATGACTAAAGCTACTTAGCATGCATGCATAGTGCATATTGACTTCCAATATACTACATGATTCACTAATTTACATTTCTCTAATCTGTTGACTCCTACTAAAATAGCTATGGGATTCTGATAGGGATGCATTTGTAGAGCAAATGAATACTTTTACAGAGTAAATGAACAAAGTATAATCAAACAAAGCCCATTTCTATCTAACATTTTTGGCAATAAGATCCAAAACAGGTGATAATCAGTAGGTACTTGATAAAACTTATTTATGATGTTGAATAATATTCTGATCTTGAAATGAAAAAGCCTTAGTGATCTCTTAGTGAATTTCTGTTCTGCAACATTTTGTGAAT
>SJYQ01000886.1:861461-871719 GCA_006410935.1 Redunca redunca
GAGTGTACAAGCGTTCCCAAACTTGAATCCCCTCCCACCTCCCACCCCATGCCATCCCTCTGGGTCCTCTCCTTGCACCAGTCCCAAGCATCCTGCATTCTGCATCTAACATCAACTGGCGATTCGTTTCTTGCTTGATAGTATTCATGTTTCAATGCCATTCTCCTTATTTCTTTTTAAATTAATCATTAAATAGTGTCTGAAATGTGTTAGAATATTTTTCTTTTATTCAATCAGTGTGAAATAACTATTTTGTTCCAAGTACTGTGAAATACAGTAGGCAGACAAAAATGAACAAGGCATACTACATGATTATATTACTCAGGGTTCTCCAGAGAAACAGGACGTGTGTGTGTGTGTGTGTGTGTGTGTGTGTGTGTGTAGAGAAAGAGAAATTCAGGAACTGGTTTAGAGACTTGGTAAATCTAAAATTTGCTGAGTATGTTGGCAGGCTGGAGATACGCGGAAGAGTTGCAGTTTGAATCCAAAGGTAGTCTATTGGCAGAATTCCTTCTACTCAAAAGAGGTCAGGAAAAGTTTTAGTCATTCAGTCATGTCTGACTCTTTGCCATCCCATGGACTATAGCCCACTAAGCTCTTCTGTCCATGGAATTCTCCAGGCAAGAACACTGGAGTGGGTTGCCACCAGGGATCGAACCCAGGTTTTCAGCATTGCAGGCAGATTCTTTACTGTCTGAGCCACAGCAATTACCCTTTTGCTCTATTAAGGTCTTTAAATGATTGAATAAGGCCCACCCATGTTATGGAGAGTAATCTGCTTAACTCTAAATCCACCAATTTAAACTTTAATCTCATCCAAAAATATCTTCACAGAAACATCCAGAACCATCAAATATCTGGGCACTTTGGCTCAAACAAGTTGATTCATAGAGTTAATCTTCATACTCATCACAAAAATCACTAAAAAGCAGTATACTAAGGGAAAGAGATGTATAAAAGGGCATGTCCAATACAATGAATTGATGAATAGGGCAAAATGGTAATAGATTTGGAGTATGAAGTCCAATCCAAAATGAGAGGCCAAGAAAGATTTCTAAAAGAAGGTGTCCAATCATTAATAAAAATGAAGATTTGTCCTGATAATGTATATGTGCATGTATATTTACCTGTGTATTGCAGAAGTAGCAGTAGTAGCAGTAATGATAATGGGGTAAATTTGGGCAGGATAGTCCAATAAGTTTAGAACTTTTCTTGGAAACTCAGTGGGAAATCTTCAGATGAAAGTGTCAGGATCAGATGTGAATTTAAGAACAATCACATTTCTATCAGGTAGTAGACTGGAACAGGGAAAGGACAAATACTCCAATTTAATCAACTAAAAAATATGTAGAGTCAGAATCACCTTAAATTTATTACTGTTTTACTCCTATGGCTATTTCTTCTGTTGTGATTTTGTTGAGATTAAATTATATGTGATCCAAAATAGTTTAATTAATAACTGATATTAAATACATAGCATTGAAAGAAGATATATAGAACATATCTGGTGAGCTTGCAATAAATCCTCCCAACATAAGCAGGCTGATGTGACAGATTTTTAGAAAAAGATCTGCCCTCACTCAACATGTGCATTCCAACTCTGAACCTCATCCACACTCCCCTTGCTGCCTGGTTTACTCCCTTGAATTGCTTTTGTAAGTGTGTTTCTCTCCTAACAAATTTTAATTTATTTTGAGAGCACTCTAATTTTAACATGGGAAACTATCAATATTTGATCATAGTAGGTTCTAAATAAATATTATTTAAATACATAGATAAATAAAAGCAGACTATTTTCAACTTCTGTAATTGTTTTAATTACCCAAGGCCTCAGGAGTAATTCGGAGAAGCCCATGGCTCCCCACTCCAGTACTCTTGCCTGGAAAATCCCATGGACCATGACTAAGGAGCCTGGTAGGCTGCAGTCCATGGGGTCGCTAACAGTTGGACACTACTGAGCGACTTCACTTTCACTTTTCACTTTCATGCATTGGAGAAGGAAATGGCAACCCACTCCAGTGTTCTTGCCTGGAGAATCCCAGGGACGGGGGAGCCTGGTGGGCTGCCATCTATGGGTTTGCACAGAGTCGGACATGACTGAAGCAACTTAGCAGCAGCAGCAGGAGTAATTAAATGTCCTTCTGAGTAATGTAGTACATAACCACTATGAAAGGTAAGACACATCATTTGTTAAATTGGAAACTGTTCTAAATGAAAAGCAAAATAGCTGTAAACTGATTTCTGAGAGCGTTGCTCTCTTTGATCCATCCATACTAGACAAAGAAAGATCACTGGATAATTGGTTTGTCTTAAATAATTGCTTCTGGATAGTTGTCAGAAACTACTGCCTAGTTCAAATACCCTTGTTAATTGTGCTAATTTGAAGTGGTACTATGTATTTTGGGTTTCCCAGGTGGCACTGGTGGTAAAGAACCCACCTGCCAATGCAGCAGATGTAAGAGAGGTGGGTTCAGTCTCTAGGTTGGGAAGATCCCCTGGAGGAGGGCATGGCAACCCACTCGAGTACTCTTGCCTGGAGAATCCCATGGACAGAGAAGCCTGGTGGGCTACAGTCTGTGGGGTCGCAAAGAGTTGGACATGGCTTAAGTGACTTAGCATGCACACATGTACTTTGTATTTAAAATAATAAAAGGTCTTAATAAGCTAAAAGTGGTGTATTCTAAACCATTAGTGATTAAAATGACTACATAGTTTGTATTTTAATACATATTATTTCTTTAAATAAAATAAGAATTTTTTGCATTGAATGGTAGTGAGTGCTAGTGAATGAAATGAATTGAAGTCACAATCTTCTTGCTTGTGCAAACATTAATTTTATATTACATTAAGCCCATCAATGAGATATAACTTGGAGCTATAAGAACAAAATATGGTCACTGAATCATAGCCCCATTGAAATTCATAACACTATATTGAACCATTCTTTGGTTTTATGAAATGTAAACTAAAAGTAATGAACTGAGATAAAACCAGATGAAAAGAAAACAATTTATGTACAAATCCAAAAGGAGAAAGAGACTGCTTAAACACCTCAGGGATACAATAGCTGTTATTTGTAAAAAGTTTCTATGATCAACACAATTATTTTTCCTCATTAGCAAAGTATGCATACTGATCTCTCTTTTAGGAAGACTATACATATCATATCCATCCCTAAATGAGCCATACTTCCTCTTGAAAAGCCCTTCTGGACATGGTTATTGATCTAAGAAAAAACTTCAAATTCTGCAATATTTACACAGAAAATTTTCTCCAGGTGTTATTACACGCCCTTGCTCTCTGCCTGCATCCACCCAGCTGGACAGAACTGATGAAAAACACAGAAGCTCGCTGACCTCACTTCACATTATGACTTTTGAAGGAGAGCTTCACTGCTGTTCATAAGTAAAGTATGCAATTCCCAGACAACACAGGCTTTCATACTAGAGTTAGCCATACTTTCTCTAAACAATTATTTTCCTAATTCTCTTTTGAACTCAATCCAGTCAGGCTTTTGCATAACTTCACATGTGTGAAATGGGCACCTAACGCTTCTGATATTTCCACATTCCCCATAATGTGTACTTAAAATCTTTCCCATTTCATACTTCCAGTTGTTCATCTCCAAACCCTTGAATCCACCTTTAAAATCCTTCTTTTTTTCTCCACCCTACAAATAATCCATTGACAAATTCTGCAATTCCATCTTTAAAAAGTATTGTAAAAACAGGCCAATTATACCTGCACTCCTGCCAGCTTGTTCCAAGCCAATGTGATATCTTGCCTGAATCCATGCCCTACTTATTGGTCCCCTTGCTTCTGCTTTGCTCTGTGTCAATCTATTTCTCACATAGCAGCAAAAGCAGGTCACTTCTCTGCTCAAAATCATGCAGTGGTTTCCCCTAGTCACTCTGTAAAAAAGAAAAAGTTTTTCTATGTTGTACAAGGCCTTAGATGAAACATATTTTTACATTTTTAACCTTATCATCAACTCTCTGCTGGCTCTCTCTCTGTTTCAGGTGTAATGTCATTCTTGCCGTTTTTCAGTCACAGCAGATAGGCAGACAGGCTACTATCTCACACTCGTCTTACTTACAGATCTCACATATGTACATACATACATGTATATTTGTGTACATATACATTTACTGTGTGTGCTCAGTTGTGTCCGACTCTTTGTGGCCCCACGGACTGTAGCCCACCAGGTTCCTCTGTCCATGGAATTTTTCCAGGTAAGAATACTAAAGTGGAATTGCCATTTCCTTCTCCAGGGGATCTTCCTGACCCATATGTATATGTGTATGTACCTTACACCAGTGGGCTCAGTGGTAAAGAATCTGCCTGCCAAGCAGGAGACATGGGTTCAATTCCTGGCTGGGAAGGTCCCTGGGAGACAGAATGGCAACCCACTCCAGTATTCTTCCTTGGGAAATCCCATGGACAGAGGAGCCTGGTGGGCAACAGTCCATGAGGAGGCAAAAGAGACAGACACAATTTAGTGGCTAGACTGCAACAACAATAATCTTATTTCAATAAACTGGCTTTTTGGGAAATAGTCTTAATTTGTAGTACTTGGTAAATTCTATGGTATTCTTGGAGCTGAATTGCATCCTATGTCATCATATTCCACATTCAGTGACTTTATATTACTAGCCTGAAATTGATCATGGTTATCATATAACATATGATAATAACTATTGAATGAATGAATTAGTAAGTCAGGAAAATTCAAAGAAAATTGTTCTCTTCCAGTTGGAGGAAACCAAGAAATTCAATACAGCAATAGCACATGACCATAAAATCAAGTGGTTTTTGGACATATGAAACATGATGGAAAGGAAACTGCTGAAACAGAGACTCCACAGAGAGGAAACAGTTAAGAATATGATGAGTAATTGGTGATGAAACATGCAGCTTAAAATAACTCACAGTCTGAACCATCACTACCCAAATATTTACTATAATAGCTTACAAAATTTTATTCAGGACTTGACAGCTGAATAGGAAAGCTTGCTATTATAAATTTGCAAATACAATGAAGCAGTTATGACTAAACTATTCCTTAGTTAGGATCAATCTTCACAATCATATTGATTAAATCATGATTCATCATCATATCATCTTTCCCATACTGTTGAGTGAAAATATCTTCCAATAAAGTGAAAAAAAGTCTCTGAAAAAAGTAGGTAAGTGTATGAGACCTTTAAAAGCCTTTAAATTAAGAAAAAGATGGAATTGATAAAGAATATTTTAAGAGATAAATAATAAAAGTCATAGGGTTAGCCAAGGACATCAACATCTATGTTTTGCTTTTTATGGAAAAAGAAAAAAAAACAACCCAGCTGTCATAGAGTTGTTTCCATAAATATTAACAATCTTCCTCAATCACAACATAACATATTTGAAAAATCAAAAGTTAAAGAACACCTTGTAAGGAATCACCACACTGTTCTCCATAGTGGCTGTACTAGTTTGCATTCCCACCAACAGTGTCAGAGGGTTCCCTTTTCTCCACACCCTCTCCAGAATTTATTGCTTGTAGACTTTTGGATTGCAGTAATTCTGACTGGTGTGAAATGGTACCTCATTGTGGTCTTGATTTGCATTTCTCTGATAATGAGTGATGTTGAGCATCTTTTCATGTGTTTGTTAGCCATCTGTGTGTCTTCTTTGGAAAAATGTCTATTTAGCTTTTTGGCCCATTTTTTGATTGGGCCGTTTATTTTTCTGGAATTGAGCTGCATAAGTTGCTTGTATATTTTTGAGATTAGTTGTTTGTCAGTTGCTTCATTTGCTATTATTTTCTCCCATTCCAAAGGCTGTCTTTTCACCTTGCTTATAGTTTCCTTTGTTGTGCAGAAGCTTTTAATTTTAATTAGATCCCATTTGTTTATTTTTGCTTTTATTTCCAGTATTTTGGGAGATGGATCATAGAGGATCCTGCTGTGATTTATGTCAGAGAGTGTTTTGCCTATGTTCTCCTCTAGGAGTTTTATAGTTTCCGGTTTTACATTTAAATCTTTAATCCAGTTTGAGTTTATTTTTGTGTATGGTGTTAGAAAGTGTTCTAGTTTCATTCTTTTACAAGTGGTTGACCAGTTTTCCCAGCACCACTTGTTAAAGAGATTGTCTTTTCTCCATTGTATATTCTTACCTCCTTTGTCGAAGATAAGGTGTCCATAGGTATGTGGGTTTATCTCTGAGTTTTCTATTTTGTTCCATTATGACCCAGCAATCCCATTGCTGGGCATACACAACAAGGAAACCAGAAATGAAAGAGACACGTGTACCCCAATGTTCATCGCAGCACTGTTTATAATAGCCAGGACATGGAAGCAACCTAGATGTCCATCAGCAGATAAATGGATAAGAAAGCTGTGGTACATATACACAATGGAGTATTACTCAGCCATTAAAAAGAATACATTTGAATCCATTCTAATGAGGTGGATGAAACTGGAGCCGATTATACAAAGTGAAGTAAGCCAGAAAGAAAAACACCAATATAGTATACTAACACATATATATGGAATTTAGAAAGGTAGTAATGATAACCTTGTATGCGAGACAGCAAAAGAGACACAGATGTATAGAACAGACTTTTGGACTCTGTGGGAGAGGGAGAGGGAGAGGGTGAGATGATTTGGGAGAATGGCATTGAAACATGTATACTATCGTGTAAGAAATGAATTGCCAGTCTAGGTTCGATACAAGATACAGGACGCTTGGGGCTGATGCACTCAGATGACCCAGAGAGATGATATGGGGAGAGAGGTGGGAGGGGGGTTCAGGATTGGGAACTCATGTACACCTGTGGCGGATTCATGTCAATGTATGGCAAAACCAATACAATATTGTAAAGTAAAATAAAAATAAACAAATAAATTAATTAATTAAAAAAAAAGAACACCTTGTGCAGTGAATTCATAGACACAATCAGTGTAGGATTCCATGAAGCACTGTATTGCTACAGCAAAGGTCTTGGACATCTTTGAAGATCTGAAGAAGGTGAAAGAGAGGATTTGATCAAGTTATTGAGTTTCCAGTAAGGTGAAGAACAGTTCAAGAAATATAAGTCATGTAAACCTCCAAGATGTGAACAACTTGGAAAAAGCAACTTCAACTGATAGTGGAGCTACATCTTTCCCAGTTTGAATAGAACTAAGACAAAGATGGTCATATTACACCAGCAAATTCTCAATCATAGTGAAATTTAGGTTATCTTTTTTAAATGAATGACATATATTTATCTCAGAATATGAGAATGGATGTGTCAGGATCTGTTACCAGGTAGGTTGAGATTAACCAAAACTATGTTAAAATAAATCAAAGTCAGCCATTAGCTTGGGGAAGGTCATTCTGCTGTTCCCTAAACCACATGTGTCATATACAGTTGCAGAGAGATGGAAAAAATAATAGACAATTTTTGGGTCCCTTTGTAGAAAAAAAAAAAATAAAAGAGGGAGAGAGAGATTGAGACCACATTACAGAAATCTCTGAATGCAAAGTGGGTTAAACTTTTTTCTACAGAGACTAAAGAGGCTTAAAAGCATCCATGTAAGGAAGTGATATGTAAATGTTGTGGTTATCAAATAATTTATCTAGCCAAAGTGTTTAGAAGAAATTCAGAAAGAGAGAGTTTGCAAATAGGGAAAACAGAAAACCAATTCTTTAGTGTAAGAGAAGCCATAGCATCTTGAACTGGTGAACTATCTGTGTGAATGGATAAAAAGTTATATTTGAAAGATATTGCTCATTTGGAGTCACACAATTTGGGAACTGATTGAATTTAGGAGACAAAGATTATAAAGCATTTAGAAGTCTGAGTGACAGTATATTAAACTTAATTTACCAACCCCAGGAGAAGAGTCAAGTGTATTCATTCAGTGATGTTTATTGAGCCCTCACTAGGTACTAGGCATTGAGTTAGACACCATGGATAAAAAGATAAATAGGGTATAGTTTTTTTTCCCTTACGTTGCTTGAAGTTTATTGAAGAATGAATGAAGTAAGATGAAAAATGATATATTAAAGTGAATCTGAGTTGCCAGGAGAGGCCCTAGGACTAAATGTTCAACAGGCAGTGGAATGGAATATGAAAATATTTTTAGATTAATTATCCCATAGGTATTTTATTTTCTTATAATAAGAAGTTTTCCCTCCAAATTTGCAGCTGCCCAGTGAGATCACAACCAGTACAAAGCTTAGGAATCAAATTTTGTTTTCTGTTTGCTTGTTATGTAGAATGTTGTTTGAGAAAAAGGAAAATAAGGTAGTTTAACATAATTTATTACATTAGCTATCTTTTTGTCCCAAATTGTTTATAAATTTAAGTATGGAAGATATGAACTTGAAAAAGAAAAGTTGAAAATTAAGGAAGAAAAATTGTATACACGACTAAAGAAAAAGAAACTACAGTTTTGCAGTTTTAACTACAGCAGCCCAAATTCTGTTCTATAAAAGTGATGGTACTTATCTCTGCTATTTGACTTCCCAGGTGGCTCAGTGGTAAAGAATCTGCCTGTCAATGTAGGAGACACAGGAGATGCAGGTTTGATCCCTGGGTATTGAAGATCCTCTGAAAGAGGAAATGGCAACCTACTCCAATATTCTTGCCTGGAAAATCCCAGGGACAGAGGAGCCTGGAGAGGTACAGTCCATAGGATTGCAAAGAGTAGGACATGACTGAGCAACTGAGCGCGCGTGTGCGCACACACACACACACACACACACACACATCACTGCTAATGATATGACTAACACTGATCAGACTTTACAGAGAAAACAAAATGGAAAAACTGGCCCATTTTTAAAATTTATATTTCAATTGGAAGATAATTGCATTACAATATTGTATTGGTTTCTGCCATAAAACAGTGCAAATCAGCCATAATTATATATATTCTCTCCCTCTTGAGCCTGCCTCCCTTCTCCCATCCCACATCTCTAGGTCATCACAGAGTGCCAGGCTGGGTTCCCTGTGCTCTATAGCAGCTTCAAACTAGCAATCTATTTTACAGACAATAGTGTATATATGCCAGTGATACTTTCTCCATTTGTTATACCCTCTCCTTCCCCTGCTGTGTCTACAAGTCTGTTCTGTATGTCTTGTATTTTTAAGAGGGCATCCCTGCTATAGATGTCAGAATCTTCACCAGCAAAAAGGCAAAGGTCAATTTGTCACCATAGTTTTAGCATCACATTTCTGCCACTATAAATAGATCTCTGATTTAAATCTGCCATTGTATATTAAAATCACCATATGTATGAAAACACTGGGTGTAATTTTGAATATCTAAATCAATGTTAGACTCAAATATACTGTCATAAGTGCAAATATTTCTCTGTGACTTTGAATATGATAATTTCTTAAAACACTGAAAACCTCAAAAGTGGGGAAAAGTGAAAATAGTCTTACACTGGAATGAGAAAAAATTGTTCTCATAACATTAAAACATTTTATATGGCACAGTCCTCAATTTATNTAACTTTTAAAAATAGTTTTCAATTTTATTTTTTTCATTTCATATTGCCACTTGAAATTTTTATGATTCAGCATGCTTTTAGTTTTATTTTTTAGCATACTTTTTAAAAGACCATAACATTTTATGAAAAGATGCATGAAAGGAATGAAAAGCTATGAAGCATTACAAATCCACTGGGACAGTAATTAATTATGTTGAGCCTGGCTCCAAAACTAAAACAGTGAGTAATGAAAGGGTATATAGTATAACTGAATATTCCTGTTTTCTCCCACAACTCTTCTCTAGTGTCACTCAGAATTTATTTTACTGAGCAATACTGAAAGCATCTAAATTGAAGGAATAGTTGAGGAAAACTTCTTAAAATAGATCACACTATTAGCATACACATAAATTTGTTCCTTGTGCTAAGATAATTTTATTTAGAAAAGAAACCCCATGAAATGGGAATCAGGGCTGTGCACTCTGATGTTTACTTTGGTATGCACACTCCTCAGCATATTATCACAAGTGACATGCTGCCCATCTTGTCCCACATGCACACTGGTCCTTTGGAATGAGAGGATTAGTGCTCTGAAGATGTTTTGACTTAGCGAATAACATTAAGGAAGAAACAATTAAAATTTTTGTTTAGAGAACAACAATGTACAAAGCATTTTATATATTTGCAAAGTATTTTATTTTGTATATAATAAACTAAATTATTAGTTTATTCAATGATTACTTAAATATGTATATAACTTGTGCATAAATACATCAGGTATATATATGTAAGC
>SJYQ01000886.1:871739-884280 GCA_006410935.1 Redunca redunca
ATTGAGTCAAAGAGTTTGACCCTTTGGATCTTTGAGGCAAAAATTCCAATAAAACTTTAAAGTATCATTTGGTAAGAAGCTTTAGGCAAGCCTTAACAGTTCATTAATTTCTATCATTATAAACAAGTTATGGAATTTTCAAGTTACAGTGATGGCAGTTATAATAATTCAAACTCTTTCAACTTTCAGTTAAAATACCTATAAAAATTCATAAAAAGAGAGTAACTGAGAGCTACAATTTGGACTTGAACATACTAACAGATCATGTCCCAAATACCACGTCCCTAAATGTATCACTAATTGTGCTGAATTTTTCCAATGCATTCTGGAATTTCATATGTTGCTCTTAACTAGATTAATAGTAGTTCTAAGAAAGGTAGAGTAAGCCTTTGACTTAAACAATTGCCCAACTGCCCGATCTTGGCTTCAGGGCCCAGGGAATGTGAGGAATGTAAAGGAGCCAACCCCTACACCATAGCATGGAAATAGACTAAAATTCTTCTCCTCATTGTCTCTACTCCCTATCTCTTCATGTTGATTCCCACCCTTTACCCCCACAAATTTAATTACTTTTTAAACAATCATACTGACAGTGCAAATACCAACAACAGTAGAGACAGAGAGTGGTGAAAAGCGGTGTGTTTCACCATGAGATGGGACATGGCACAAGGAACAGCACTGAAATAAGAGAAAAATAGGAAGAACTTGAGTTAGTATACATTAATATGGCATCATGACAAGAGCCAATTGATTAAACAGAACCAAGTATATTCATAAATGATGATGACAGCATTTCACATGAGGGAAATGGGACAAATGAGTGAATAGTCAGTATAGGTGTTAAAACATTCAACTACCCAAAGGCAGACAGCCAAGAAAGGAAGAAAGAAAGGAGAGAGGGATAGATGGAAGAAGGGAGAATGAAAATTGAACATCTCTTCCATGTTAAGCTAAATTAAAGTCTGGATGATTTAAAATTAAAATTTAAAACAAAGGAAATATAGAAATGGAGGAGAATATATAAACAAATAGTAGCACCTAGTATTGTCTGAATCTTACTTTCTGCCAGATTCTGTGGCAAATAATTTAAATATATTGTGCATTTTTTACAAGTATTCAGAAGCATGTTAAAGTAACAATAAATGATAAATTGATAAAGACTACATAAGACATAAAAGAAGGCCTCAACATTAGGAAATAGGTTAACATTTTCATTTTCTTAGTAGATCTTGAGAGAAATCATTAATTTTCATTAATATTAAAAATTTAGAATTTGGCAGTATTGATTATTCAATAAAATAAGAATGATAAAATATACCTGTTTCAGTGTCAAACCCAGTACTATTGCCACATGGAAAAATCTTCACTTAAGAATTTAGAAATCTCCACTAAATATGGTAGAAGAATGTTTACTAAATTCAAAAACAAGAGGATGACCACTGTTGTCACTAATATTTATCACTGATTAAGCATAAAAACATCTAGAAGAATACATGGAAAACTAATGGCAATTTCTTCATTTATTATTTTGGATGGGGGGGACGTCTGCACAGATCGAGATGGGGAGTGTGGTAGATTCTGATTGTTTATAAATATTTACTATTCCTCTCTGGAATAGGATTATAACTTCCTACCCTGTTGTCAACAGACTTCATCGTATGAATTGCTTTGGCCAATAAATTGTGATTGGAAATAATATTTTTCATTTCTAAGCAAAATATCTAAGCACCAACAAATGATTGGCTTAAAGATTATATTTCACATTAACAGGAAAAAAAAAACCATTCTTTTAAATAAGTGATGATGGAATGGCAAGACAGTTTTACAGAAAAAGGTACTATTGGATCCATTCTTCCTGCGAAAAATTAGGTAAAATTACAAGTGGATCAAAGATACAAATGCAAAAATTGAAGTACATATTTAAAATTGTCAATAGTTGAGCTGGAGAGAGCAGAGCTACCACGTTTTGAGCATATCAATTAGGACAAGTCAAAATGAAAGAGACAAGATATTTATTGGATATTTTAAGCAAGTTGCTAAACAGGAAAAAGTGCTAGTTTCCCCAATGTTATATTTTCTCCCTAGCTACTGTGCAGGGTGAGGATGAGATGTAGAGAGACTGGGCAAAATCTCAGTACTAAGGGAAACCCAAACAAAAGGCTTCTCTCTTTATAGAGACTTAGGGGAACAGGGGAGGAAGGTGATAAACAGCTAGAAGTGGAAAATACTGAATGATGTGTCAGAATGGAGAAAAACATCTTTAATATCCTCTGATATGGGTGACAGAGGTACCTGTGAAAGACTTGTGCCTGGCCCCTCCCTCAACCAAGGAGGTCCTAAATGGAGGTATTTGGGCTATAAATGAAGATAAGCTTAAGAACAATGGAGGCTAGAGGCATAGCCGTGCTGAGGCCTCAACGCATCTCTTTCTGGGCTGTGCACCAAGTCTGGAGGGAGGAAGGCAGCTTTCCCTCACGAGACCTGCCAGGTAAAGGAAGGCAGCTTCCCCTCACAAGACCTGCCAGGTAAAGGTTTTATAATTGTCTACACGTGTGCTCAGCTGCTCAGTTGTCTGACTCTTTGTGACACAATGGACTGTAGCCTTCGAGGCTCCTCTGTCCATGGGATAATCCTGAAGTGGATTGCCATTTCTTCCTCCAGGAAATCTTCCTCACCCAGGAATCAAACCCTCCTCTCCTATGTTGCAAGCAGATTCTTTACAGCTGAGTTACCAGGGAAGGCCTTATAATTGCTTATGGTTGGGTCTAAAAGATCAATCCAGAGCTAAACTTGTCAAAAATCATGAAGTGTGAATTACCCTATAAGCTGAAAGTGAGGAAGTATTTCTAACCAAAATTGAGAAGCAATATAACAAAAGATGGACACATATGATTACATAAAAATAAAACTTTACATAGCAAAATATACAGCAAACAAAGTTAAAGGACAGATAAAAATTTTAAAAAGAATTTGCAATTTATGTCTCAAAGGGTTACTATCTACAATGTATACCAGACTTCTAAAAAACAAAGACACAAAAAGATCATCAACCCCATATAAAAATGAGCTAGAAATAGGAAGATAGAGTAAAAATGCAAATGACTCTTAACAATATGAAAATATGTTCAGTATCATTCACAGTAGGAGAAATGCAAACTAAAACTATAGTATGATACCATTTCTCATATGTCAGATTGGAAAATAAGAAGTTTAACAACACAGTCTGATGGTGAGATTGTGAATAAATAGTCTCTTTTATTAATTGCTGTTGGAGCTACAAGATGGGAAAATGCCTATGAAGGTATTTGAAATATCTAGCAATATTATATATATTTATATATTTACCCTTTGGCAATTCCACTTCTATAAGTCTATCCAAAAGTTACACTAGCAAAAATACAGAAAGATATAAGCATAAGGGTATCGGGCTATTTGTAGTAGCACTTATAACAGCAAAAAGAATAGCAAGGAGAGAAAAGAAAACCTTCTTAAGTGAATAATGCAAAGAAATAGAGGAAAGCAATATAATGGGAAAGACTAGAGATCTCTTTAAGAAAATTAGCGATGCCAAGGGAACATTTCATGCAACAATGGGCACAATAAAAGACAGAAATGGTATGGACCTAACAGAAGTAGAAGATATTAAGAAGAGGTGGCAAGAATACCCTTAAGAACTGTACCCAAAAAAGGTATTAATGACCTGGATAACCACAATGGTGTGATCACTCACCTAGAGCCAGACATCCTGGAATATGAAGTCACGTGGGCCTTAGGATACATCACTACAACAAAGCTAGTGGAGGTGATGGAATTCCAGTAGAGCTATTTCAAATCCTAAAAGATGATGCTGTTTAACTGCTGCACTCAGTATGCCAGCAAATTTGGAAAACTCAGCAGTGGCCACAGGACTAGAAAAGGTCAGTTTTCATTCCAATCCCAAATATGGGAAATGCCAAAGAATGTTCAAACTACTACACAACTGCACTCATTTCACATGCTAGCAAGGTAATGCCCAAACTCCTTCAAGCTAAGCCCCACAGTAGGTGAACCAAGAAGTTCCAGCTGTACTAGCTGGATTTGGAAAAGGCAGAGGAGCCAGAGATCAAATTGTCAATATCCCCTGGATCATAGAAAAAGCAAGGGGATTCCAGAAAACATTTACTTCTGCTTCATTGACTACACTGCTGCTACTGCTAAGTCACTTTAGTCGTGTCCGACTCTGTGTGACCCCATAGACGGCAGCCTACCAGGCTCGCCCGTCCCCGGGATTCTCCAGGCAAGAACACTGGAGTGGGTTGCCATTTCCCTCTCCAAAACATGAAAGTGAAAAGTGAAAGTGAAGTCGCTCAGTCGTGTCCGACCCTCAGCGACCCCATGGACTGCAGCCCACCAGGCCCCTCCATCCATGGGATTCTCCAGGCAGGAGTACTGGAGTGGGGTGCCATTGCCTTCTCCGATTGACTACACTAAAGCCTTTGATTATGTGAATCATAACAAAATGTGGAAAATTCTGAAAGAAATAGGAATACCAGACCACCTTACCTTTATCCTAAGAAACCTGTATGCAGGTCAAGAAGCAAAAGCTAGAACCAGACATAGAACAATGGACTGGTTCAAAATTGGGAAATGTGTACATCAAGGCTGTATACTGTCACCCTGCTTATTTAATTTGTATTCAGAGTACATCATTTGAAAAGCTGGCTGGATAAAGCTCAAGCTGGAATCAAGATTGCTGGGATAAATATCAATAACTTCAAATATGCAGATGACACCACCCTAATGGCAAAGTGAAGAGGAAATGAAAAAGAGCCTCTTGATGAAAATGAAAGAGGAGAGTGAAAAAGCTGACTTAAAACTCAACATTCAAAAAACAAAGATCATGGTATCTGGTCCCATCACTTCATGGCAAACAGAAGGGGAAGAAATGGAAACTGACAGATTTTATTTTCTTGGGCTCCAAAATCACTGTGGATGGTGACTGCAGCCATGAAATCAAAAAATGCTTGCTCCTTGGAAGAAAAGTTGTGACAAACCTGGACAGAATATTAAAAAGCAGAGACATCACTTTGCCAACAAAGGTTTGTATAGTCAAAGCTATGGTTTTTCCAGTAGTAATGTATGGATGTAAGAGCTGGACCAGAAAGAAGGCTGAGTGCCAAAGAATTGGTGCTTTCTAACTGTGGTGTTGGAAAGACTCTGGAGAGTCTCTTGGACAACAAGGAGATCAAACCAGTCAATCCTAAAGGAAATCAACCCTGAATATACATTGGAAGGACTTACGTTGAAGGTGATGCTCCAATACTTTGGCCATCTGATGTGAAGAACCAATACACTGGAAAAGACCCTGATGGTGGGAAAGATTGAGGGCAGGAGGAGAAGGGGATGACAGAGGACAAGATGGCTGTATGGCATCATCAACTCAATTGACAGGAGTTTGAGCAAACTCTGGGAGATGGTGAAGGACAGGGAAGTCTGGTGTGTTGCTGTCCATGGGGTCCCAGAGAGTTGGATATAACTGACTGACTGAACAACAACTTGTTAATACCTGTTGATTGGAATGTATATACTGAAAGACAATGAATTCGATAAATCCTAGTATATCCATATAATAGTGTAGTATGCAACTTTAAAATGGAGTAAGAAATATCTATATCACTATAAATAATATCCTTTATATCTTGCTAAATGAACTGTTAAGCTGCTGCTGCTAAGTCGCTTCAGTCATGTCCAATGCTGTGTGAGCCCATAGATGGCAGCCCACCAGGCTTCTCTGTCCCTGGGATTCTCCAGGCAAGACTACTGGAGTGGGTTGCCATTTCCTTCTCTGGAACTGTTAAGAGAGGAATCTTAACAGCAGAATCTCTGCATGCTCAACCCATCTTCACATCTCCACCAGTATTGTTTGAGGCTTCAACTATGACTGGATTTAGTTGAAATCCCAAGAAACCCCATTACCTTCCCTTCCTCTCTAAGGTGTTGATCTCAGTAAACTTATAAACAAACATACAATAACCACTTGCACACTAATCTTCATCACAGAGTCTGCCTCCTAGGGAATCCAATCTGTGATAGTTGGTGCCAGGAGTAGATTAGAGAGCTAAACTTGGGTGGGAGTGTTAAGCTGGATAACTTACCCTACCAGATGGTAAACCATGAATGGAATATAGATAGCTCCTGGCACAACGTGGTAGGACAATTGTTAAAACTGCAGTTGTTGCTAGTTTTGTACTGGGGTGGCATACTGAAGGATGGGAAAGCTGGTGCAGCGTATGTGCTACTTAAGAAACATAGGGAAAAACACAACTCTAAGAACAGTGCAACTGAATGCCTTTTGCTAAATTTGATCATTCTGAATAAGAAAATATATAGTTGAGGTCATTAATCAGAAATTAAAAGCTAAGCATGAAAGGTCAAGTGCCTTTCTGGCAGCTTTCAAGGAGCTGTTATCTCTTGAATCAATACAGTGAGAAAACTGAGGACCATTCTCAGAAATTAATCCTGAGATTAGCCAAACTCCAAAGGTTAAACTTCCAGCTAAGGCAGAACTGCTATGCCAAGGTCAAAACTATTGTGGGAAATATAATAGGACCCTCACACATGGAGTGCATATATCTGAATGATGCCTCTAAAATTCTATAATCTTCAAAGTCCTCCAAACTATTGAGCCTGCAGAAGTGGTCCACATTTCTGTTTAACAAAAGATAAAACATCTCTCTTGCTTAAAGAAGATGCAGAGGCCTTTCCTCCTTGCTCTCCAACAAAACAAAACCTTAAAAAAAACCTGTCCTGACCTAGAAGAACATGTTGACTCAAATAAAGAAGGAAAGGCACTGCACCTCAAAAGATCCACAGGACCTGTCCACTGTGTGGCAGGAAGAGCCAGTAGGGTGTATTTGGATACTAGCCCCTGAGGGATATTTATCAGGAGTACCAGAACAAGAAGGTGGACATAAAAACATTATCAATGTATCCTCTCCTGGGATACAGGATATAATTCTCTATCAACAGAATAGTACAAACACCCTACTAGGATGGCTCCTAAAAGTCTGGAAAATATATAATGGCCCACATTAAGTGAACGGAACTGTCTGAACTATCATATGAGATACTGGAAAAAGGTATTTAAAAGCTAACAGAAGTGGGTGTGCTAGAACGAATTTAACACATAGGGCCAGAAAACTCATCATGTTTACCGAAATTATAAGGAATATGCTAGTGAGAAGGGTACCTGAATCATTTTAAAGTTTGGTGAGCATCTCCACTATCAGTTCAGTTCAGTCCAGTCGCTCAGTCGTGTCCGACTCTTTGCAACCCCATGAATCACAGCACGCCAGGCCTCCCTGTCCATCACCAACTCCCGGAGTTCACCCAGACTCACGTCCATCAAGTCAGTGATGCCATCCAGCCGTCTCATCCTCTGCCGTCCCCTTCTCCTCCTGCCCCCAATCCCTCCCAGCATCAAAGTCTTTTCCAATGAGTCAACTCTTCGCATGAGGTGGCCAAAGTACTGGAGTTTCAGCTTTAGCATCATTCCTTGCAAAGAAATCCCAGGGCTGATCTCCTTCAGGATGGACTGGTTGGATCTCCTTGCAGTCCAAGGGACTCTCAAGGGTCTTCTCCAACACCACAGTTCAAAATCATCAATTCTTCGGCACTCAGCCTTCTTCACAGTCCAACTCTCACATCCATACATGACTACTGGAAAAACCATAACCTTGACTAGATGGACATTAGTTGGCAAAGTAATGTCTCTGCTTTTGAATATACTGTCTAGGTTGCTCATAATTTTCTTCCAAGGAGTAAGCGTCTTTTAATTTCATGGCTGCAATCACCATCTGCAGTGATTTTGGAGCCCAGAAAAATAAAGTCTGACACTGTTTCCACTATTTACCCATCTATTTCCCAGGGCTAATACTAGACAACACTACAGAACAGGGTAAAATAATAGCAATAGTTATGATATAACTCAGAGTAACAGAGGCAAACACCAAGGAAAAACAGAGCCAGATGGATATAATTATTATGAGTGGTGATGTCAGAAGTATAGCAAGGGAAGCCTGACAAGTAGAGATTTATGGAAAGGGTTACAACACAGCTTCCCTAGGTGCAAATAAGATGAACAATGAACAAGGAAACAATACAAGCTATAAAACTGAAGATTTTAAGAATAATCAGAAGTCTGAGGATAGTTATCCCAATAAAAGGTCATGGCCCCTTGTTAGTGTTTGGACTCAAAATTGATTAAAAGAAAGGGGGATCCCTAGAAGGAAGGACCCTCGAAAATCAAGACAGGTACAAATGGTCATGGATTTCCCAGTCTTTCCCTGAAGGAACCTACAGCTACTTAATTTGGTAACTGTACACTGGGGAAAGAAAAATAAACATTTCAAAGACTATTGGAACAATACTCCTTTCATCAAAATATATGATTAGACATTTAATAGAACAGGATAAACTGATAGCAAATAAGCACTTGAAAAGCTGCTCAACATCATTAGCAGATTCAATAATGACAAAAATTCAGATTAAACAACAATGAAATATCACTACACAACTATCAGAATGGCTAAAATAAAAATAGTGGCAACACCAAATGCTGACAAGGATGTAGACAATCTGACATATAAAATGATACAGTTACTCTGGAAAGCATTTTAGCAGTTTCTTTAAAAAAACAAATATATACCTATCATATGCTTCATCAGCTGCACCTTTAAGCATTTATTCCAAAGAAATGAAAAGTTAAGTTCACAAAAAAAAGAAACGAATAAATGCTTATGATTCCTTATTCATAATATTCAAATTGAAACAATTCAGATATCCTTCAACAGAGAAACAAACTGTGGTATAGCCATACCATAAATACTACTCAGCAATTAAAAAATACAAACCATTGATACACACAACCACCTGGATGAATTGCCAGGGAAGGAATTATGGAGCATGAAAAAAGCTTATTTTAAATGGTTTCATACTGTATATTTCCATTTATATGTTATCGAAATGACAAAATTGTTGAGATGGAGTCTAGGTTAGTGATTTCTAGGGCTTAGGGAGGAGATGGAAGTGAGGGGGAAGTGGATGGGCAACATGAGTGATCCCTGAGGTGATGGAAATGTTTATTATTTTGACTGAATCAATGTCAATATCATGATTGATATATTTAACTAAAACTTTGCAAGGAGTCTCTGAATTATTTGTTATCACATGTGAATCTACAATTATGTCAAAATAAATGTTATTTTAAAATGTTTCAGGCTGTGGTGCAAGTCTCCCTGCAGATCCTGTGGTATTGGAGGTATCATTGAGGAGAAAGACACAATGTGGACTTTTTGACTAGTCCCAATGGGAGAATCATAACTCAGATCACAAGAACCCTGGAGCACGACCATGCTAAATGCAGCAGAGAATTATAGACCTTTTGAAAAGTACTTTTAGATATACTACTAGGATCTGGTAGTGAATGCCCGATTATGGGTCACCAAGTGATATGCAGCCAACTTTGACATATTCATAAAATAAAAGAGAAATGAGCTATCTGCAGATATTATGGTTGAATATCAAAATTTTATACTAAGTGAAAGAGAGCAGACTCAAAAACATGCACCTTATAAAATACCATTTATAAGAATTTATAGAATGGAAAAAATATAGACTTAGAAATCATATTAATAGCTGTTTGAGGGAGCAGACTAATTCCTAAGATGCAAAAGGAAACTTCCTGGGATGATAAAAATGTGCTCAATCTTGCCTGAGGTAGTAGTTATTTGGGTTGGGTAAAATGTGAGCATACTCCCCCATGCAAATAATGTCTCAATAAATTTGATTTTAAATTGTTTTTAAAAATGACTTAGGAGCAAACATAAATAAACTCCCACTCAGAGAGGAAAATTAAGAGTTTAGCCTATTTGTACCTCTTGCTCACTTTCCCATTGCTTTAGGGATGGTCCAGATGGCGGGAGAAAAGACATCCACTGTGTCTGAGCAAGAATGCCATCAGTGCAAATAAGTTTGATTTCCCATGGAGCTCTCCCTGCATCAGTGGCTGAAATGAAGTCAATGTGACACTGAGCACTCGAAGCGTCTTCTACAATGTTGATGGATGGAAATATCACAACATCACACATAAAGAATTTCTCCTCAAAATTCCAAACTAAATGTGATTAAATCTCTAAATTTCAAACCAATCTCTAGATATAATTGTTGGCTTCAGGGCCTAGTAAGCAACAAAGGAACATATTAAGTGACCTAATTAATATTAATCACCAAATTCCAGTCTAGTGAATTCTACAGGCCACATAACCAATTTCTTCAACAAATACTTGTTTAATATTAATATTGTGGCTATGTTTTTAAAGTTATTTTTTTTCTTTTTAGAAATGTAAAAAAAAACCAGTATCAGATTAAATGACATTATATCTGGGATTTACTTCAAAAAATGCATATGACTGGGGAAGAGTTAGGGTATAAACATAAGAAGATTGGCCATGAGTTGATAAATCATTGAAACTGGCTGACAGGTACATAGGGATTCCCTATACTATTCCCTCTGCCTATGCATACATTTGAAATATCCTATGAGAAAATGTTTACAAATATATTAAAGGAATTAGAGCATAAAAGCAAATAAAAATAAGAAAAACTTTCTAGGAATAAAATACTATTTAAAACACACCAAAAAATTACTTGGATTTACTAATCATTGTGGGTTGAACTTTACCCTTTCCCCCACCAAATCTTATGTTAGGAAAGCCCCAGTATCTCAGACTATGAGCTTATATGGAAATAGAGTTTTTGCAGATATAATTAGTTAAGGTAAGAACACACAGAGTATGCTTATAAATAGAATGCCACATGAAGAGAGGGAGACAGGCACAGAGGGACAGCAGTGTGAAAAGAAACAGGGAGAAGATAGCCATTTATAAGTCAAGGAGAGAGACCTGGAATAGATCTTTCCTTTATGATCCTCAGAAGGAATCAATCCTGCTTACATTTTGACTTCAGATCCTTAACTTTCAGAACTGTGAAAGAAAAAAATTCTGTTGTTTAATTCATTCAGTTTATAGTACTTATGGCAGCCCAAGCACTAATACTCTGATTAAAATTGACTGTATTTTTTTTCTAAAATAAGTTAAATGGCCAAAACTGACATGAGAAAGAAAAGAGCTCAACAAACAACTATGAATAAAATTGGGAAGTGGTGAGGATTTCATTCCCCAAAGACTAATTTTTAGAACAATTTTCCTGAAACTTTCAATTTTCCATGGAACCGCAAATGTCATCATACATAGACTCTTTCAAAAGGCAGAAAAGGTGACCTTAAATTACCTTTACTCATTTACTCATTAATGTCGTTGTTAAGAATTCATAGGTTAAAGGATAATTCTTATATGCCTATATTTAAGGAAATGATAAGATAAAACATTGATAAAGCATTTTTTATTATAAGTGTTTTTTAATTGTTAATTCATGTAAACCTCAAACAAGCTATGAGATACACACAACTGTATCCCCATTTTATGGATGTGAAAACTGAGATACATGCCAATTATCTGAGAAGTAACAGAATAGAGGTGAAATGAAAATCTAGACAATGTATCTCTAGAGACTAAATCCCTAAACACTTTTATATTGTCTCTGTATTGAGAACCTGTTTTACTTGCAGCATTCACATATACCACAAAAGATGAGAAAAATTGTTTAAAAGGACAAATACCCATTTATGTGTATGTAACTTACCAAAATAACTTTTAAACAATCTTCAGTGGTAGAGGAACTGATTTTAAGCAGGAAAAAATAGCACAGAAATATATTTTGGTATTAATTTTTGTTGCATTTTGATTCAATTAAAAAGCAAAAGATAAAAATAAAAATTTGATTAAACATTTTAAATGGGACTGAAAAAATATATGTTCATGTAAGAAACTAATATTAAAAAGCAGGGTGATTTTTATAAGTATGCTGAGTAAAATTTTAATAAATAAAAGATTTTCCTCATAATCGGTCTCCTTTTCCTTGAAATAAAAAAAGAAACATGAATGAACATGACTGTAATCCCTCTATTTAGTTATAATCCCTGAAGTTACAGTGCACTCTCTTGTAATGCAGGATGGCCTCCCTTACCTCCCTTAACCCCATCCTTACTCTTTCCCCAAAGGCTTCATGTAGAGCGCAAGTACTATAAAATCCTTGGTGCTCATTAGTTGTAAATTTTTCATCTACATTAAATCAACATTACAGTAATGAATTTGACCTTCACTGAATGAAGCAAAAACTAAGATTAGTGAAGTAATATAGTTAGTGGATTCTTCCTGGAACTCTATTATGACAGAAGAGAATATTAATTGTTAAAAGTGGCCACTTCCAAATACTATGTATGTGCATGCTTAATGCATGTGGGAGGAAAAACCCTTTTCTTTTCTATAAAGGCTTAAATATACTTTATGCATTTTAAACTACATAATTTATCTCTTTATATTTAAGTTCTCTTACTGAAATTACTATGTCAACATTAATATTCTCACAATTGAAAACAATAACA
>SJYQ01000886.1:884317-904406 GCA_006410935.1 Redunca redunca
CATAAAAAAAAAAAAAAAAAAGGAAATTTACTTCATTCAAATCTTTTATCTGATTTACCAGGTTAACATTTAATTTATTCTGTGAATAAGAATTTTTCAAAGTATACATGAGGTAAAATGAGTAATTTTTCTGAAATTCACTAGTTTCACAAATCAAACTATGGTTTGACTTTTAGAGATAGAGATGGATATATACATACCATTATAGACATGGGAGAGGATAACAGAGAAATGGAGAAAATTATGGTCTCAGGTACTAATAAATGTCAAAGCAAATTATCAGGAAGGTCCTTTGACAAGGAGAGTTGATGTTTGTTTTCTAAATCCAGCATGTTTATGCTTTCACACAAAGTACATTTATAATAAGTGGAACCACATGGAAAGACTGAACAATGTGGATGCCCCAATACAGACTAGTCCTACCTTTTATAAGGCCTTCCAGAATGGTTTCTGGTTTTCTGAGTTGAAGATCCTTATCTTAGTCAGCTTGAAACCATAACAAAATACCACAAACGGGTGGCTTAGGCAATAGAAACGTATTTTCCTGCAGTTCTAGGAACTAGAAGTCCCAGATCAAATTATCAGCTTATTTGGCTCCTAGTAAACCCACTGGAGAAGGAAATGGCAACCCACTCCAGTGTTCTTACCTGGAGAATCCCAGGGATGGGGGAGCCTGGTGGGCTGCCGTCTATGGGGTCGCACAGAGTCGGACACAACTGAAGCGACTTAGCAGCAGCAGCAAACCCCTCTTTTCTGGTTTGTAAGTGGTCACCTTCTCACTGTGTCTTCACATGGCTAAGAGAAAAGGCATGCATAAGTGACCATCTCTTCCTGTCTTTTCTTCTAAGGACACTAATCCTATGAGGATCTCACTCTTATAAATTAATTTACTGTTAATTACCTACATAAATCCCCTAGTATAGTCACATTAGGGGCTGAAGCTTCAACCCCTAAATATATTTAGGGGCACAAGCATTCATTCCATAATAATCATCTTTAGCTAGAATTTCAGACAGTCTTCAATTCCCAAATCATCCTCTTAACTTCCTCAGCATGCATAGTATTTCCTTTTTGCCCATAGGCACTATTATTTCTTGATGCGTCTCTGCCCATTCTTTCTTTTTATTTGAGAAAAAGAAAGATAAAATAACTGACTTCAACACAGGAAAATAATGTTTCTTAAACCAGATGTGGCCTGTGAACAGACTTTTGGGAAACTATGGATAATATCATATTTAGTTTATGATCTTAAGTTTCTTCCTACATTGTGATTTCATTTAATAAGCCACCAAGATGTCAGCAATCACCAGATAGCCTTTGGGTGATCCTGTGAGGGAAAGAGTAGTATAAGAAGAGTGAAACCTTTTTAAAATTCCCCTCTGCACTGTCCATAAGGGCTGTGAGAAAGAAATTAGCTTAGAAATTAGG
Source organism: Redunca redunca (assembly GCA_006410935.1). Lineage (NCBI taxonomy): Eukaryota > Metazoa > Chordata > Mammalia > Artiodactyla > Bovidae > Redunca > Redunca redunca. Next base: position 885,746 of record SJYQ01000886.1, read on the forward strand.
TTAGAAATTCTTAAGCTAAAGATGTCTTCTTGCCTTTCCCACTCTCTCAACAATGTGAACCACAACACATGCTAATTTGTGTAATAGCCTTCTTAGAATCTAAATTATTAAGTGTGTATTAATAATATTACTGAGTTTGGGAAAAAAAGAAAAGAAGAACATTCTAGGGTGGGTGTTGACCAACCAACGTCTCTCAGACAGTGGTTCTGTCTTCTTATTCTTCCTGGTCATCAAATATTGAACCAAAAAGACACACACACACACACACACACACACACCCTACCTTATACTTGACTCACACTTACACACCCATACATGGACATCATCTGAGGACAAGCATTAATTTTCAGTAATTACACCCTAGAGGCATATTTAAAAAGAGAAATATTTTCTCAAAACAATAATTTACTCTGAATACTCCTTTCAGAGTGGAGAAACAGCTTTACATTATAACGTGAATGGTGCCAGTACTCAATTAGGACACCCTTCTGCTTCTAGCCTTGACTCAGATTGTTTTTTCTGTGCATAGGAAATGAGAAGCTCATTACAATTACCCTTTTAAGCAATAGATCTGTCAGCCTTTAATGACCATTTTTGGCAACAAAAAGCACTAGCAAAAGCTTAAGAATTGCTTTATCTTTTACTAAAGGATTGATATAATCCTTAGGTAAAACATTCCCACACCATTTACTGAATGTTGAATAAAGGGTGTATGAGGATATTCAGACAAATTTATCATTCTTATAATAATACATATTTAGCAGTCTGACTTTATATTCTTAGTTTATTACAAGGTCCTTGTAAGCAGGAATATGTCTTATCTGAGTTTCTTGAGAGTATTTTTCACAGTAACCTGAAAATAAGCATGTTTTCTAAAATAAAAATTCTGCTATCACCATCTGATTAAGAATTTTTTGATTACTTAAAATTTACACAAAAGTCTCAGGAATTAAAAAAAAATTATATTCACTTCTAAATTTAATAAAAACATTTTAAATATCCATTAAGTGGTAAAGCCTTTTCTTTCACTGGTACATAAACATCATCTTAATTTTAGTTTAATTAGGTACTGGGGCTAAGTTTAGGTAAGAAAGTGGAAGTACTTAACAGAGCTTTCCTTAGCTAGTTCAGTTGGTAAAGAATCTGCCTGCAGTGCAGGAGACCTGGGTTCGATTCCTGGGTTGGGAAGATCCCCTGGAGAAGGAAATGGCAACCCACTCTAGTATCCTTGCCTGGAAAATCTCATGGACAGAGGGCTGCAGTCCATGGGGTCACAAAGAGTTGGGCACGACTGAGCGACTAACACTTACAATAAAACGGAACTCAGTTTCCTGACTAATGTTGCACGAAGAGTTTCAAATTATTCTCTGTGATAAAAGAGCACATGAATGTAGTCTGTGAGGTTTCCACAGTTGATCTATGAGTTTTTACAAAATATCAAAAGAATGTCTCTAATTGTTTACCAATGATTCATCCCTTAACCCCTTACAATGTGGTTTTCTCCCACTGCACTCCACTAAAATTGCTTTATCAAAAGTTATCAATGATTTTTTTTCCTTAAAAAAAAAAAACTTTAGATTTTTCTCTTATCTAAAGAGAAAGAAATGGCAACCAAATCCAGGAATCTTGCCTAGAGAACCTCATGGACAGCATGAAAAGGCAAAATATATGAAGCCTGAAGATGAGCCCCCAGGTTGGAAGGTATACAATATGCTACTAGGGTAGAGCACACGGCAATTACTAATAGCTCCAGAAAGAATGAAGTGGCTGGGCCAAAGTGGAAATGATGCTTAGCTGTCGATGTGTCTGGTGGTGAAAGCAAAATCTGATGCTCCAAAGAACAATATTGCATAGGAACCTGGAATGTTAGGTCCATGAATCAATGTAAATTGGACGTGGTCAAGCAGGAGATGGCAAGATTAAACATCAACATTGTAGGATTCAGTGAACTAAAATGGATGAAAATGAGTTTTACTCCTCTCTTCAGTGTCACTAAGTGTGAGCGTTCTTCAGAGTTTCATCCTTAACTTTTTCTTACAATTTGTGCACTTATATCCGCTCTTTTCAATTCAGTATCTTCCCAATTGACTAACACAATAATGCAAATGAGCCTTAAAAACTTATTCTGACTTCTCTCATCTAATTTAGTCCTGACTTTACAAATGCCAGCTAAATGTTCCTACCGGTGTAGGATGTAATGATTTGGAGAGTAGGAAGTAGAAAGATACAGAATTGGCTCTATATAGAGAGATAAGAAATTTTAAAAAAACATGTGAAACAGGGCAGGAAGTAATAAGTTCCATGTGACAAGTTCCATATATTCAAGAATATTTTGCTGTTAGTTTCTGTGGTAAAAATGATTCCATTGGATCCATATAAATGGGGTTTTCAGCTTATAAGAACATGTTTAAATTAGTGAGATACTAAAAGATTTTACACATTTATGAGATATATAAAATATAAGGATGAAAAAAGTTTTGTCTGTTAACCTTGAGAAGTTGAAAGGTATGTAGAAAGTCAGAAAGTGAGATCATATGAGGAAAACAATTTGTCTAAACTTCTCTCATTATTCCAACACCTTTCAAGGCACATCTGATTGAGGTTCTCCTCCCACCAGTGGTACCATCATGATCACATATAGGTTCTAATTGTATCACCTTTGACTTCGTCCTTATCCCTAACACCCATGATAAATAAGTCAGTTTTTTTTTTTTTTCTAATTCCTCTTCTTAGAATTTTTTTTCTAACATATCTTTTACATTGTTGCCACTACCACCTGGGTTTAGATGGCTATGGTTTTTCCAGTAGTCACGTATGGATGTGAGAGCTGGACTGTGAAGAAGGCTGAGCGCCGAAGAATTGATGCTTTTGAACTGTGGTGTTGGAGAAGACTCTTGAGAGTCCCTTGGACTGCAAGGAGATCCAACCAGTCCATTCTGAAGGAGATCAACCCTGGGATTTCTTTGGAAGGAATGATGCTAAAGCTGAAACTCCAGTACTTTGGCCACCTCATGCGAAGAGTTGACTCATTGGAAAAGACTCTGATGCTGGGAGGGATTGGGGGCAGGAGGAGAAGGGGACGACAGAGGATGAGACGGCTGGATGGCATCACTGACTCGATGGACGTGAGTCTGAGTGAACTCCGAGAGTTGGTGATGGACAGGGAGGCCTGGCGTGCTGCGATTCATGGGGTCTCAAAGAGTTGGACACGATTGAGTGACTGAACTGACTGACTGACTGACCTCATAATTAGACTATTGCAAAGTATCCCATCACTGGTCTCACTCTATCTTATGCCCTGCTCACAAATAATGTTCAAAAAGCACTCTGATTATGTCAGTCTCCTGGACCATGCTAGTTAAAATATACGCTGGTTCAGCAGGAAGAACAGAAAGTTGTATTGTCATAATGGAATTTGAGGTGTGGGCTACTTTGGTGGCACTTTTATGTTGTTACTAAACGAAAATGACTGTTTTAGACTAAATTAGAGTGTGAAATATCACTGCACTATGAAGCGAACAACAGACACGACAAAGCTGGACTGAGGGCTACAGCGATTAATAAATAATCTTAGCTAAACCTCAGATATGCAGATGACACCACCCTTAGGGCAGAAAGTGAAGAGGAGCTAAAAAGCCTCTTGATGAAATTGAAAGAGGAGAATGAAAAAGTTGGCTTAAAGCTCAACATTCAGAAAACAAAGATCATGGCATCCAGTTCCATCACTTCATGAGAAATAGATGGGGAAACAGTGGAAACAGTGTCAGACTTTATTTTTTGGGCTCCAAAATCACTGCAGATGGTGGCTGCAGCCATGAAATTAAAAGATGCTTACTCCTTGGAAGAAAAGTTATGAGCAACCTAGATAGTAAATTCAAAAGCAGAGACATTACTCTGCCGACTAAGGTCCATCTAGTCAAGGCTATGGTTTTTCCAGTGGTCATGAATGGATGTGAGAGTTGGACTATGAAGAAGGCTGAGCGCCGAAGAATTGATGCTTTTGAACTGTGGTGTTGAAGACTCTTGAGAGTCCCTTGGACTGCAAGGAGATCCAACCAGTCCATTCTGAAGGAGATCAGCCCTGGGATTTCTTTGGAGGGAATGATGCTAAAGCTGAAACTCCAGTACTTTGGCCACCTCATGCGAAGAGTTGACTCATTGGAAAAGACTCTGATGCTGGGAGGGATTGGGGGCAGGAAGAGAAGGGGACGACAGAGGATGAGATGGCTGGATGGTATCACTGACTCCATGGACGTGAGTCTGGGTGAACTCCGGGAGTTGGTGATGGACAGCGAGGCCTGGCGTGCTGCGATTCATGTGGTTGCAAAGAGTCGGACACAACTGCGCAACTGAACTGAACTGAACTGAAATATTACTGTTCAGGCGAACTCTTCCCTGAGTAACTTTTATAAAGAAAAATCTTTAATTTTTCTGAAATCAATTAATGCTGTACCCTCAGTGAATGTGAAAGAACTCCTATCAGTTTCTATCCTTCACTACCTGGGAGCTTTCTTTACCATTTAAATTTTGAGGGTCATGTTCAGTTGATGATTTTTTCTGATTCTTCTTACATATATGTAAACACTCATCCCTTGGTATCTGTGGGGTTCTGATTATACATTCCAGCCCTGAGCATAGGTTGACAAAACTTTAAACCATATTTTGTTGCCTTCCTGGAGCTTCCCTGGTGGCTCAGACAGTAAAGAATTTGCCTGCAATGCAGCAGACCCAGGCTTGATCCTTGGATTGGGAAGATCCCCTTGAGAAGAAAATGGCAACCCACACAAGTATTCTTGACTGGAGAGTTCCATGGACAGAGGAGCCTGGAGGCCTACAGTCCATAGAATCACAAAGACTCAGACAGGACTAAACAACTAACTCTTTCACTTTTACTTCTGTTACCTTCCTATGCTCTTCCTTCCTATAGAGGTGAAAGTTGCTCAGCAGTGTCTGACTCTTTGCAACCCTGTGGGATTCTCCAGGCCAGAACACTGGAATGGACAGCTGTTCCCTTCTCCAGGGGATCTTCCCAAGCTAGGGATTGAACCCAGGTCTCCTGCATTGCAGGCGGATTCTTTACCACCTGAGCCACCAGGTAAGCCCCCTTCCTTCCTATATCTTTCCATTGTTCCAGAACTTTCTGCATTCCACAAATCCCTTAAGCCCTCCTCCCCAAATTTTCTCTTTTCCTTGATCTCAGACACAGAAATGGTTTCCCATACCTTATAAGCCAGATGTGAAAACCGTAACTCAGTCTCATCATTGAGAAATTCAAATTTATGGGGGCAAAGAACCAGAAAAACCATCAATTAAGATGAAGAAGCCAGGATTAATAAACTAGGAAGAGGCACAAATTGTTATGTTTTAACAACAGTGAGATAAAGTGGTATGCTTACTTCTAATCAGTAGTGCTTTATAGGAGTTGTCATTCAATTTGGGCATAAATGCTACAAAAGCTTATCTGAGCCTATCTATGCTATCTGCAGCATAGATTTCACTCACATCTAGAAGAGTTTCACACTGAAAATCTGTTGTGAAGATGAGATAGAGCACATCAGTACTTAAGTGGTATTATTTTTAATCCATTTATTGAGACATGCATCTGCTTTTATTCCCTAAATTTTAAAACAGTAACTTTTGTTTTTTTATTTTTCACAAACTTCATTTGTATTATTTATCTAGGAAAAGTTTGTTGAGTCCTAATAAATTATAAATTATTTTCTCAGTTGTATCTTTTTTCTTCTATTTGTAAAAGGGAGTGATCAAGGAGGCTTTCTTTTGTTTTATTCTAATGCATTATTTTTCTCCTTTTCTCTGCTCTTTAGTTTACTAACTAGTAGAACTGAAGGGCTTTTTTAAATTCACATTTTCTAGCAGAGGTTTACTATAACTACTGAGATTGTAACAATGTTCCGAATCTGAAGTATGGAGTACTTAGAATTTTCTTGCAAAAACTACCAACTCCAATATTCCTTATCCCAGTAAAGGTCACACATCTGACCATTCCTACAACTGGAAAACCCACACTGTCCTTAATGTTTACTTCCACCTGCATATATAACCCATCACCAATCCTGCTGCTTGTATCATTTGAATATTTCTCCAACTTTCACCTATCATCGTCATCATCCTAGTGCCAGTCATCAACTCAACTGCAGCCAGTATGGTGTAAAGTAATTAAAATAGAGGAAGCAGTCATGCTAGGTCACTGCAATCATGTCTGACTCTTTGCAACCCTCTGGACCGTAGCCCTCCAGGCTCCTCTGTCCATGGGCTTCTCTAGGCAGCTACTGGAGTGGGTTGCCATGCCCTCCTCCAGGGTATCTTCCTGACCTAGGTATTAAACCTGTGTCTTCTGAGGCTGCTGCATTGCAGATGGTTCTTTACCACTGAGCCACTTGGGAAGCCCCAAGCAATCAAGCATGGCTTTATTTTCTGTTCTGCCTGGCCTTAGCTGTGGCGCATTGGAATATGTGTTTAATCTCAAGTATCTTAATAATATAATGGAAATAATATGAGTAATAGTATTTATTTACACCATCAATACTGGAGAAGGAAATGGCAATCCACTCCAGTATTCTTGACTGGATGTGATATGATCCAGGCAAGAATACTGAGCAATATGATATGATCCAGGCAAACAATATGAGTAATACAGCATTTATTATACTGTAAATATTGGAGAAGGAAATGACAACCCACTTCAGTATTCCTGCCTGGAGAATCCCATGGACGGAGGAGCCTGGTGGGCTACAGTCCATGGAGTCGTAGAGTCAGAAGCAACTTAGCACAGCACATACCATAGGTATATTGTGGATTAAATGAGATAATCCTTACAATGCACTTCACACAGTTTTTAGCATATACTAGAAATTCTTAAATGTTGGTGTTTGCTTTCACAATACTAGGGTAACTATATCCATTATGTTAATCAATGCATCATACTAATCAATGTATTTTTTATTTTCTCTACCTGTACTGTCCAGTATGGTAACAATCAGTCACATGAGGCTATTGAGTACTTAACATGTGGATAGTACAAACTGAGATGGTCTTGAAAGTGTAAAATACAAATTGAAATTTTAAAATTTTGATATTAAAAATGTCAAATATCTCAATACTAATATTTTGCATGGTTTGAGGACTAAAATGCAAATTTTCTATCAATTGGTTTAAAATGAATTATTTACATTAATTTGTTTATTTTTACTTGAAATGTGCCTATTGGAAGATTTTAAATTACATATGTGGCTCACATTTAAGGTTAAGAATTGTAAGGTTGGAACTGTATTTCCATTGGACATTACTGATCTAGACTTTGCCAATTTTCTCTTATTTAAAGCCTCTAGAATGACCAGCTACATTCTTGAAAGACTCCAAGTGATATAGTTTTTGCTTAAAATGATATTGTAAATATTTGAAAGTTATTAGAAAAAATCTGAAAAGTCTTTTAATATTTTATTTTGCAATGTTGTTCTTTGGAAACTATAAATCAGCTTCAAGTACCCTTTTTGTTTTCATAAGATGTGCCTATAATTCAGTAGTGTCCATTCAATATAGCTGTCAAGTAGTCTTTCTTCATAAATCAATTTTCTCAATTTTAAAGTAATCATTCTTATAAACTCTGAATGCTAAAAATGTATATGTGTGCTAAATACATGGTAATTGTGAGAAAGAATTAGTATGTGTGCTATTCTAGAAGAGTTCAGAGGAAAAATCTGGATTGTTAAAGTTTTTGTAGAGAAGAAGTAAGATTATTGCTTTCAACTTTAAAATTTTAATGTAAAAGAGATTGTTTCCAATTGCTTGCTCTGATATACAATACTAAAACTAATTTTCTTGTAAATGTATATGTATTTTAAAAAGAATATGGGACAAACAACAAAATGATAGCACTTTTTTTCTGGGATGGTGGTCATATGGGTGCTCATTATACTATTTCTTCAGCCCTTAAATTAACTGAATTTTCATAGTAATATTGAAATTTGTTTGTAAAATATCTTGGGCACTCCAGGAAGTTATTCCTATCATGACATTTTAACTTCTTCTCCCTATTCTCTTTATCTTTTTGTTTGTTTGTTTTTAATATTTTCTCTGAGACCTTCAGTCTGTGCTGAATAATAGTGATGATGGTAGTCATCCTTGTCCTGATGCTTGTGTGAAGGAGAATGAAATATCTAAAATTCTCTATTAAATAAAGATGGGTTCTGTAGATATTCTGTATTCTTAGGTTCTTTTTAAAAAATTGTCTTTCTTTTTTCTCATTTGCTAAGAATTCTTAACTGTGTAGTAAATCATATGAATTTTTCTTTCCAACCTAAGTTAAAAGATTATATATTTTTCTTCTTTGATAATTTAATGTTACAGTTATTAATTACATGAATAGATTTCCAAGGTGAATAATCCTTATCCCCTTGGATTAACTATACTTGACCACAATCTATTTTAATGCATTGTTAGGTTTCAATTAACTAGTATGAGGATCTTTTATGTTCATTAGTGAAATTGACCAACAATTTAGTTTTCCTGTACAGTCATTACCAGTTTGGGTATCCAGATTATATTCACTTCAGTTCAGTCGCTCAGTCGTGCCCAACTCTTTGCGACCCCATGAATCGTAGCACGCCAGGCCTCCCTGTCCATCGCCAACTCCGGGAGTTCACCCAGAATCACATCCATCGAGTCAGTGATACCATCCAGCCATCTCATCCTCTGTCGTCCCCTTCTCCTCCTGCCCCCAATCCCTCCCAGCATCAGAGCCTTTTTCAGTGAGTCAACTCTTCGCATGAGGTGGCCAAAGTACTGGAGTTTCAGCTTTAGCATCATTCCTTCCAAAGAAATCCCAGGGCTGATCTCCTTCAGAATGGACTGGTTGGATCTCCTTACAGTCCAAGGGACTCTCAAGAGTCTTCCCCAACACCACAGTTCAAAAGCATCCATTCTTTGGTGCTCAGCCTTCTTCACAGTCCAACTCTCACATCCATACATGACCACAGGAAAAACCATAGCCCTGACTAGACAGAACTTAGTCGGCAGAGTAATGTCTCTGCTTGTGAATATGCTATCTAGGTTGCTCATAACTTTTCTTCCAAGGAGTAAGCGTCTTTTAATTTCATGGCTGCAGTCACCGTCTGCAGTGATTTTGGAGCCCAAAAAATAAAGTCTGACACTGTTTCCACTGTTTCCCCATCTATTTCCCATGGAGTGATAGGACCGGATGCCATGATCTTCGTTTTCTGAATGTTGAGCTTTCAGCCAACTTTTTCGCTCTCCTCTTTTATTTTCATCAGGAGGCTTTTTAGTTCCTCTTCACTGTCTGCCATAAGGGTGGTGTCATCTGCATATCTGAGATGACTGATATTTCTCCCGGCAATCTTGATTCCAGCTTGTGTTTCTTCCAGCCCAGCGTTTCTCATGGTGCACTCTCAATAGAAGTTAAATAAGCAGGGTGAAAATATAGAGCCTTGATGCAGTCCTTTTCCTATTTGAAACCAGTCTGTTCCATGTCCAGTTCTAACTGTTGCTTCCTGACCTGCATACAGATTTCTCAAGAGGCAGGTTATTAACCTCATAAAATAAATTGGTCAGCTTTTCTCTTGTTATTTTCTTTGGTGGAAAAATTGTATAAGATACATATTCCTTAAAGTCTTACACAACTCACATCTAAAAGCATCTCACCCTGTTCTGTTTTGTTTATTTTTTTCTGGGGCAAGGGGAGTTTTGATAGTTTTTTCCCTAGAAAATACAAATTTCATCTGAGATTTAAAATTTTGATGTACTGTTGTCCAATACATATTTGTAGAATTTTGCTTATATTTATGTATTTACTTATTTGCATTCTTCATACTTTTATTTGCATCTTCTCTATTTTATAATTTAATTCATATCACTAGGAGTGTCTTACTATTTTCACACAGCTTCATGTTTGTTTCCTTCATCCTCCCTTATTACTATGTGTTCTACTCTCTGTCTCTTTCTCTCTTTCTTTTTTGGTTTATTCTGTTACTCTTTTCCTAGCTTAGTTTTCCATCTTTACTTATGTCTGTAAATTGATAAATTTCTTTCTGTATTTCAAAAGAAAATGATATTGACTCTCAGTTCTTTCATTATCATTTAAATGTAAGAATTTCAAAGTTTGCTGCTAAGTCGCTTCAGTCATGTCCGACTCTGTGCGACCCCACAGACAGCAGCCCACCAGGCTCCCCCGACCCTGGGATTCTCCAGGCAAGAACACTGGAGTGGTTGCCACTGAAAAAACTTCTCCAAAGTTTACCGTATCATTTTTGCTTTAAACTGAAAGGTAATTGGTAATATATTAGTTTTAAGAAATAGTTATTTTTCACCTAAACATTATTTTCTTGATTTTTAGTTTTATTGCATTGAAGTTTTAGAATATAGATTGTATGTTGTTAACTGAAAATTTTAGAAGCTGCTTTTGGGGCCCAGTGTACCATCATCATGGAGAAGGCAATGGCAACCCACTCCAATACTCTTGCCTGGAAAATCCCATGGACGGAGGAGCCTTGGTAGGCTGCAGTCCATGGGGTTACGAAGAGTCAGACATGACTGAGTGACTTCACTTTCGCTTTTCACTTTCATGCATTGGAGAAGGAAATGGCAACCCACTCCAGTGTTCTTGCCTGGAGAATCCCAGGGACAGGGGAGCCTGGTGGGCTGCCATCCATGGGGTCACAAAGAGTTGGACACGACTGAAGCAACTTAGCAGTAGCAGCAGCAGTACCATCATCATTGGTGAATGTTTAATGTGTCTGGAAATAATATGTATTCTATGTTCATTTTATAAGAGGTTCTAGACATATCTGTTAGATCAAATTATTAGTCGTGCTCTTGACATTATCTCTGACTTTATTGTTCTCCATGTATCACATTTCTGTAAAATATGTGTTTTGTATGTCTCTTCATATCAGATATTAGTTATTGCTTATATAATTTGAGGCCATACTCCCAGATATATATTGAAGAATATTTATTGTTTTACTTTTTTTTTCAAAAATATATAACAACTCTCTTTGATGATAGTTCCCACTCTACCCTCTTCTTTTACTGATATCAAAATTTCTAGTTGATATTTTTCAGATAAATATTTTCCATGATTGACATAAATCAATTTTTCTGCATCTTATTGTATATGTGTCTGTTTTAAATGAGCATCTATTAGACAACATATCTGCTTTTATTTTACTACAATCTGAGTATCACTGTTTTCTACTAGTTTTACTTGTACTGATGACTGAGTTTTACCATTTTTGTGTCCACCTTCCACCTACTGCAATTTATTTTATGTTTCCTGTTTCCTTGGTTTCAGTTATACATTTCTTATGGATTAACTGTATGCATTCTGTTTTTACTATCTTAATCATCTTTATTAATTTAGTAAGATTCATTTAACAAATTTTTTTTCATGATTGACTGTACCTTGAACAATGCTCTAGATAGGGATGAATAAAACAGATTAATATTTTCTCTGTGTTTCCCGATCAGTATCTATAAACATGTGCTTGTGTGCTTGCACTTAGTTGCTCAGTTGTGTCTGACTCTTTGTGACCCCAGGGACTGTAACCTGCCAGGTTCCTCTGTTCATGGGATTCTCCAGGCAATTATACTGGAGTGGGTTGCCATACCCTCCTCCAGGGGATCTTCACAACTAAGGGATAGAACTCAGGTTTCCCACATAGCAAGCAGATTCTTTACCATCTGAGCCACCAAAGAAGCCTGCAACCTTATGAACAACTATTGTTTACCCCCATTGAATAGGACAAAATGTTAACACAATTTCTTTATTCAACTCTCTCTCTTCCCCCAACAACTTCCATAACATTACTATTATCTTAGTTTTGGATTGCATGTTTACAAACATGATTAAATTAGTATTGATTGATACATCAGTAAGTTCTATATCATTCTTACAGGTTTTCCCATCCCATAGCAATTTCTCTCTTTTGGAATTGATTATTTCCTTTCAAAAGTTAAATCTTGAAGAACTGTTTTAAACAGATTCTTCATGTTGCTAGACTCTCTGATAATTAATGTCTTCTTTTTTTGCTCTACACTGAAATAGTTTAACTGAATACAATATCAGATTAAAATATTTTTCCTTGAAAACTCTGTGAATTCAGTGTTGCTCTTATCAGGGCTAAAAAGTATTGGGTTTTAGTTCTGAAAGATACATTCTAGGTTCTCTCTGAAAATTATCAATTTTCCTTTGTTTTGAGTAATCTTTTCTGTTTCCTTTTGTTTTTTTAATTAATTTTTTTAATGAAGGGTAATTGCTTTACAGAATTTTGTTGTTTTCTGTCAAACCTCAATATGAATCAGCCGTAGGTATATATATAACCCTCCCTCTGAAACTCCCTCCCATCTCCCTGCCCATCTCAGCCCTCTAGGTTACTACAGAGGCCCAGTTTGAGTTTCCTGAGCCATATGGCAAATTACCCTTGGTTAACTATTTTACATATGGTAATGTAGGTTTCCAAGTTACTCTTTCCATACATCTCACTCTCACCTCNNATGTTTACAAACATGATTAAATTAGTATTGATTGATACATCAGTAAGTTCTATATCATTCTTACAGGTTTTCCCATCCCATAGCAATTTCTTGCTTTTGGAATTGATTATTTCCTTTCAAAAGTTAAATCTTGAAGAACTGTTTTAAACAGATTCTTCATGTTGCTAGACTCTCTGATAATTAATGTCTTCTTTTTTTGCTCTACACTGAAATAGTTTAACTGAATACAATATCAGATTAAAATATTTTTCCTTGAAAACTCTATGAAATTCAGTGTTGCTCTTATCAGGGCTAAAAAGTATTGGGTTTTAGTTCTGAAAGATACATTCTAGGTTCTCTCTGAAAATTATCAATTTTCCTTTGTTTTGAGTAATCTTTTCTGTTTCCTTTTGTTTTTTTAATTAATTTTTTTAATGAAGGGTAATTGCTTTACAGAATTTTGTTGTTTTCTGTCAAACCTCAATATGAATCAGCCGTAGGTATATATATAACCCTCCCTCTGAAACTCCCTCCCATCTCCCTGCCCATCTCAGCCCTCTAGGTTACTACAGAGGCCCAGTTTGAGTTTCCTGAGCCATATGGCAAATTACCCTTGGTTAACTATTTTACATATGGTAATGTAGGTTTCCAAGTTACTCTTTCCATACATCTCACTCTCACCTCCCCTCTCCCCATGTCCATAAGTCTATTCTCTATCTCTGATTCTCCATTACTACCTTATAAATAAGTTCTTCAGTACCATTTTTTGAGATTCCATATATATGTGTTACAATAATAGATTTATATTTCTCCTTCTGACTCACTTCACTCTATACAATAGGTTCTAGGTTTATCCACCTCATCAGAACTGACTCAAATGTGTTCCTTTTTATGGCTGAGTAATATTCCATTGTGTATATGTACCACAACTTCTTTATACATTCATCTGTCAATGGACATCTAGGTTGTTTCCATGTTCTAGCTATGGTAAATGAACTGCAGTGGACAATGGGATACATGTGTCTTTTTCAATTTTGGTTTCCTCGGGGTATATGCCTATGAGTGGGGTTGATGGGTCATATGGTGGTTTTATTCATAGTTTTTAAGGAATCCACATATCGTCTTCCATAGTGGCTGCATCAGTTTACATTCCCACCAATGCAAGAGTGTTCCCTTTTCTCCACGCTCTCTCCAGCATCTATTGTTTGTAGACTTTTTGATGATGGCCATTCTGACCAGTGTGAGATGATATCTTGTGGTTTAGTTTTGCATTTCTCTAATAATGAGCAATGTTGAGCATGTTTTCATGTGTTTGTTAGCCACCTGTGTCTTCTTTGTAGAAATGTTTGTTTAGGTCTTTTTCCCACTTTATGATTGGGTTGTTTGTTTTTCTGGCATTGGGTTGTATAGCTGCTTGTATATTTTGGAAATTAATCCTTTATTAGTTGTTTCATTTGCTATTCTTTTCTCCCATTCTGAGGGCTATCTTTTCACCTTGCTTGTGGCTCAGATGGTAAATATGTCTGCCTACAATGCAGGAGACCTGGATTTGATCCCTGGTCAGGAAAATCCCCTGGAAAAAGAAATGCCAACCCACTCCATTACTCTTGTCTGGAAAATCCCATGGACGGAGGAGCAAAGAGTTGGATAGGACTGAGTGACTTCACTTTCACTTTCATACTTTCCTTTGCTGTGCAAAAGATGCTAAATTTAATCATGTCCCATTTGTTTCATTTTGTTTTTATTTCCATTTCTCTAGGAGGTGGGTCATAGAGGATCTTGCTTTGATTTATGTCATCAAGTGTTCTGCCTATGTTTTCCTCTAAGACTTTCATAGTTTCTGGTCTTACATTTAATCCATTTTGAGTTTATGTTTGTGTATGCTGTTTGGAAGTGTTCTAATTTCATGTTTTTACATGTAGCTTTCCAGTTTTCCCAGCACAATTTATTGAAGAGGCTGTCTTTGCCCCACTATGTATTCTTGCCTCCTTTGTCAAAATAACATAGCCATAGATGCATGGGTTTATTTCTGGGCTTTCTATCTTGTTCTGTTGGTCTATATTTCTGTTTTTGTGCCAGTACCATACTGTCTTTGTGACTATAGCTTGGTAGTATAACCTGAAGTCAGGAAGGTTGATTCCTTTAGCTCCATTCTTCCGTCTGAAGACTGCTTTGGATATTCAGGGCCTTTTCTGTCTCGCTATGAATTGTGAAGTTTTTTTTTTGTTCTAGTTGTGTGAAAAATGCCATTGGTAATTAGACTGAGATCGATCGCATAGAATCTGTAGATTGCATTTGGTATTATAGTCATTTTCACAATATTGATTCTTCCTATTCAGGAACATGGAATATCTCTCCATCTGTTTATGTCATCTTTGATTTCTTTCATCAGTTCAGTTCAGATTAGTTGCTCACTCATGCCCAACTCTTTGCGACCCCATGGACTGCAGTACACTAGGCCTCCATGTCCATCACCAACTCCTGGAGTCCACCCAAACCCATGTCTATTGTGTCGGTGATGCCATTGAATCATCTCATTGTCTGTCATCCCCTTCTTCTCCTGCCCTCAATCTTTTCCAACATCAGGGTCTTTTCAAATGAGTCAGCTCTCCGCATTAGGTGGCCAAAGTATTGGAGTTTCAGCTTCAACATCAGTCCTTCCAATGAACACCCAGGACTGATCTCCTTTAGGATAGACTGGTTGGATCCCCTTGCAGTCCAAGGGACTCTCAAGAGTCTTCTACAACACCACAGTTCAAAAGTATCACTTCTTCTGAGCTCAGCCCTCTTTATAGTCCAACTCACACATCCATAAATGACTACTAGAAAAACCATAGCCTTGACTAGACAGCCTTGCTGGCAAAGTAATGTCTCTGCTTTTGAATACGTTGTCTAGGTTGGTCACAACTTTCCTTCCAAGAAGNTATTGCCATAGAGTTGTTCATAAAAGTCTCTTATAATCTTCTGTGTTTCTGCACTGTCTGTTGTATCCTCTCCCTTTTCACTTCTAATTATGTTGATTTTATTTTTCTCTCTTTTTTTCTCTGTGAGTCTGGCTAAAGGCTTGTTAATTTTGTTTGTCTTCTCAAAGAACCAGCTTTTAGTTTTACTAATCTTTACTACTGTTTGTTTCATTTATTTCTGCTCGGATCTTTATTATTTCTTTCCTTCTACTAATTTGAGGGGTTTTTTGTTCTTCTTTTTTCAGTTGTTTTAGGTGTAAAGTTAGGTTGTCTATTTGATGCTTTTCTTGTCTCTTGAGGTAAGATTGTACTGCTATAAACTTCCCTCTTAGAACTGCTTTTCCTGCATCCCATAGGTTTTGAGTTTTATTTTCATTGTCATTTGTTTCTAGACATTTTTTGATTTCCCATTTGATTTCTTCAATAACCTGTTGGTTATTTAGAAATGTGTTGTTTAATCTCCATGTGTTTGTGTTTTTTTACAGTTTTTTTTTTTCTTGTAATTGATATCTAGTCTCATAGCATTGTGGTAAGAGAAGATGCTTGATATGATTTCAATTTTCTTAAATTTACTGAGGTTTGGTTTGTGACACAAGATGTGGTCTATCCTGGAGAATATTCCATGTGCACTTGAGAAGAAGGTGTATTCTTCTACATTTGGATGGAATGTCCTGAAGTTATCAATGAGATCCATCTAATCTAATGTCTCATTTAAACTTGTGTTTCCTTATTAATTTTCTGTTTTGATGATCTGTCCGTTCATGTGAGTGGGGTGTTAAAGACTCCTACTATTATTGTGTTACTGTCAATTTCTCCTTTTATGTCTGTTAGTATTTGTCTTATGTATTGAGGTGCTCTTATGTTGGGTGCATAGATATTTATAATTGTTATGTCTTCCTCTTGGATTCATCCCTTGATCATTATGTAGTGTCCTTCCTTATCTCTTGTAATCTTCTTTACTTTTAAGGTCTATTTTGTCTTTTATGAGGATTGCTACTCCAGCTTTCTTTTGCATCTCATTTCCATGGAATATATTTTTCCATCCTCTCACTTTCAGTGTATATGTGTCTTGAGGTTTGAAGTGGGTTTCTTGTTTCAGCATGTATATGGCTCTTGTTTTTGTATCCACTCGGCCAGTCTGTGTCTTTTGGTTGGAGCATTTAATCCATTTACATTTAAAGTAATTAGTGATATATATGTTCCTATTTTCATTTTCTTAACTGTTTGGGGTTGATTTTGTAGATCCATTTTCTTCCCTTGTATTTCTTGGCTATATAAGTCCTTTTAACATTTGTTGTAAAGTTGGTTTGGTGGTACTGAATTCTCTTTAACTTTTTCTTTTCTGAAAAGCTTTTGATTTTTTCATCAATTTTGAATAATATCCTTGCCAGGTACAGTAATCTTGGTTGTAGATTTTTACCTTTCATTACTTTAAATATATCCTGCTATTCCCTTCTGTCCTTCAGTTTCTGCTGAAAGATCAGCTGTTAAGCAAAAGGGGTTTCCCTTGTATGTTACTTGTTGCTTTTCTCTTGCTCTTCTTAAAATTGTTTCTTTGTATTTAGTCTTAGTTAGTTTGATTAGTGTGTTTTTGTCATGTTTCTCCTTGGGTTTATCCCTTATGGGACTCTTTGTGCCTCTTGGACTTGAATGACTATTTCCTTTTCCATGTTGGGGAATTTTTTGACTATAATCTCTTAAAAAATTTTTCTGATACTCTTTCTTTTTCTCTTCATCTTCTGGGACTCATATAATTCAAATGTTTGTGCATTTGATATTGTCCCAGAGGTCTCTGAGACTATCCTCAGTTCTTTTCATTCTTTTCACTTTATTCTGCTCTTCATAAGTTATTTCCATCATTTTATCTTCTAGCACACTGATTCATTCTTCTGCTTCAGATATTGTGCTATTGATTCCTTCTAGACTATTTTTAATTTCAGTAATTGTGTGGTTTGTCACTGTATGTTTATTATTTAATTCTTCTAGGTCTTTTTAAATTGATTCTTGCATTTCTCCATTTTGTTTTCAAGGTTTTGATCATCTTTACTATCATTATTCTAAATTCTTTTTCAGGTAGTTTACCTATTTCCTCTTCATTCATTTGGACTTCTGTGTTTCTAGTTTGTTTCTTCATTTGTGTAGTATTTCTTTGCCTTTTCATCATTATTATTTTTTTACCTTATTGTGTTTTCTTTTCCCAGGCTTCAAGATGAATTTGTTCTTCCTTCTGGTTTCTGCCCTTCTAAGGTTGGTTCAGCAGTTTGTGTAAGCTTTGTATAGGGTGAGATTTGTGCTGAGTTTTTGTTTGTTNTTCTGGTTTCTGCCCTTCTAAGGTTGGTCCAGCAGTTTGTGTAAGCTTTGTATAGGGTGAGATTTGTGCTGAGTTTTTGTTTGTTTGCTTTTCCTCTGATAGGCAAGGCTGAGTGAGGTTGTAATCCTGTCTGCTCATGATTGAGTTTTTATTTTTGTTTTGTTTCTTGTTTAGATGAGGTGTCCTGCATAGGGTGCAACTGGTGGTTGGGTGATGCAAATACTTGTATTCAAGTGGTTTCCTTTGTGTGAGTTCTCACTATTTTATACTTCCTAGGGTTAGTTCTCTGGCAATCTAAGGTCTTCAAGTCAGTGCTCCCACTCCAAAAGGCTCAGGGCTTATCTCTAGTCAAAAATGATGATTTCACAAGTGGATTTTTATGGCATTAAGTCAAATTAAAACAAATATCCAAAAGCAATAAACCAAAGATGAACCCCAGACAAATGGCAGTTACAAAATCAAGCAAATAATAATTAAAATAATGGAATATACACATATACATATACACTCATGAGCAAATCAAAACATTTCAACAAAACTAAAGTACAATAGATTGACCTGGCTAACAAAGGAAATAAAAAATCATATTTACAAGTTAAGAACAAAACTAACTAAAGCACAAACTAGAAAGCAAAATTAAAGCAAGGTGCCAACTGGTAAATAAAGCAATGAAAAGAGAACTAACAAATATGTTGAGAGGAAAGGAAAGAAAGAAAAGAAAAGAATATATATGCAAAGTCAAACAGAGGTAGATGGAGAAGATTTATATACATGAAAGATTAACTGTAAGGGGAAAAGAAGTAGGAAAGCCCAACAAAGGAATACATGTAGAAAAAATAGAATGGGTTTAAAACATTAAAAGTTAAAATTATAAAAAATA
>SJYQ01000886.1:905481-935457 GCA_006410935.1 Redunca redunca
TTTCTTTGGAAGGAATGATGCTAAAGCTGAAACTCCAGTACTTTGGCCACCTCATGCGAAGAGTTGACTCACTGAAAAAGACTCTGATGCTGGGAGGGATTGGGGGCAGGAGGAGAAGGGGATGACAGAGGATGAGATGGCTGGATGGCATCACTGACTTGATGGACGTGAGTCTGGGTGAACTCCGGGAGTTGGTGATGGACAGGGAAGCCTGGCGTGCTGCGATTCATGGGGTCGCAAAGAGTCAGACACGACTGAGCGACTGAACTGAACTGAACTGAATGGGAATAAAATCAACAACTACAACAGAGTGGGTAAAAAGGGGAAAAAAAAATCCAGAAGAATCTACAGAACAAGTCAAAACATAAGAATAATAAATGCTTTTCTTGAGTTACTGCTTTCAGAGTCCTTTCCCTTGCTGAGAGTCACAGTTCACTTCATCTCCCTAGGATGCCCTCCAATAATGTGCTCTGGACCTGTTGTTTGGGCAGCTCAGATTCTAATCTGGTCCTATTCCTCTTTGTTCTTGCCTCCAATGTCCATAGCTATCAGAACTAGTGCATTTTCTTTTGTGGGAGCTCTCATGACCTCTTATATATTCCATAGACACAGAGTCTGCCTTGTTAATCATGCAGATTTAATCTGCAGATTGTACAGCTGGAAGGAAGGTTTTGGATCTTCTTCCTTAGTCACACTGCCCCTGATGGGTTGCAGGGTTTCTAGTAGCACCAGGTACTCAGGGAAGTTGAGGTTTTGGCAGCAGTAAATATAGTGCTCTAGAAGTGTATGGCAACCAATACTGGCCAACACCCTCCAGTGTTCTTGCCTGGAGAACCCCTCTACTTGACAGAGAAGCCTGGCCTGGCAGTCCACAGTCTACAGGGTCACAAAGATTCGGACACTACCGAAACGACTCTGCGTGTATAGACACATGACTTTTTTGCCTGAGGCAGCTCTGCCCCAGTGAGAATTGAGTGTGAAGGTGGCACAGCTGCTTGGCTTGAGGGGACCCTGGCAGCGCCAAGTGTGCAGGGACAAAGACTGCCTCTGCTGCAGGAGTTATAGACCTATCAGAGTTTTTTCCTAGCCTCTTGTAGCTGGCGATCAGACCAGCTTTGGCCAGTCTTTCTCCACAGCTCTGCGGAGGCACCATTCAGGCACTTAGAGGGCTCCCTTGCCTGGGGTCCATCTCTGTTGTTCAGTGCATCAGACACACAGAGGGGGACCCCCTGGCTGGGGGTCCTCCTCTGTAGATTGGCACATCAGGCACTTAAAGGGGCACCCTGGATGGGGTCCTACTCTATAGTTCAGTGTGTCAGGAGTTTGAGGGGCCAGCCTCACTATTGTTCAGCTGCCAGTGCTGGCTGTCGGGGGAGAGAGGCTATGGTGATGGCTCCACCCCCTGCACATGACTCAGCAGTATCACCTTGCTTCTATGGCTGCCCAGCTTTCCTCCAGAGCATTTCCCATCACAATCTCCTCACTCACATCCCCTCGATCCATCTCTGCAGTCAACAGGAGCCCTCAACCTGGGATTACTCCACAACCCCTAAACTCCAGCTCCCAGACATTGCACCTTCCAAGGGATCTACATTCCTTTCCAGGGTTTGTATGGCTGCGGCAAGGACTGATTCTCATTCCATTTAGGCTGCCACAGATTAACTGTTTCACTGTCAGCCTTAAATGTTTCTCTTCTGATTCAGACAATTGCCCCGATATGGGGATCGGACCCCTGCTTCAGTTTCCCCACCCGCCAAGGGAAGGTCCAGTGCTACTAACACTCCTATTTTTCCCCCTGGTTCCTTTGTCCTACCGAGTTTTGCGTGGGTCTAGATATTCTTTTCTGCTGGTCAGGTACTCCTGTTCCTTCTCATCTGGTGTTCTGCATGCACTTCTGTGTCTGAAGGTGTATTCCTGATGTATACATAGAGAGAGATGTACTCCATGTCCACCTACTTCTTTGCTGTCTTGTTCTCTCCTCTGGAGAAGACCCTTGAGAGTCCCCTTGGACTGCCTGTTTTGAATAATCTTAAACATCACCAGCAATGGCACCCCACTCCGGTATTCTTGCCTGGAAAATGCCATGGACAGAGGAGCCTGGGGGACTGCAGTCCATGGGGTCGCTAAGAATCGGACACGACTGACTTCACTTTCACTTTTCACTTTCACACATTGGAGAAGGAAATGGCAACCCACTCCAGTGTTCTTGCCTGGAGAATCCCGGGGACGGGGGAGCCTGGTGGGCTGCCGTCTATGGGGTCGAAGAGTCGGACATGACTGAAGTGGCTTAGCAGCAGCAGCAGCAGCAGCAGCAAACATCACCATAACAAACTTAAATGAGGAACTCTTTTCCACTCTTTCTCCTATTCTGTTTTGTGAAATGTGCCTATTTAAACTGAAGTCTTATATCTTGTGTTAACTTTAATAAATTATCAACATTTTTTCCCTCAAATACTGATTCTCCTTCTTGATGGGTATTGACATATTAGTCTTCAAATCTTTAGACTTGTTATTTTTTCATTCATTCCATCATTTTACCCCCTTCCAATGCCTTCTGAAAGAGTTCTTTAACCTTATCTTTAACCTCAGTAAATTGTTTTTGAAGTATATTTAAAATTTCTTCACTGGCAATAAGTGACCAGAAGATCAAAAACATGCCATTTGTGAATTGCCTAGAAATAATCTAGCAATGGTTGTCTGAGAGAAGTTTATGGAGATTTAGAAAATTCTCTTAAAAGATATTAAATTCGATCTGAATAAATGGAATAATATAATATATCCAGGAACATAATGAATAAAGTTTCAAACACTGATTGTCCGGAAATTAATCTGTAAATTCACTTTCATTCATTTTACTTATTCATTTTACCACTGCTAAATTTTGAGAAAAACTTGGAAAATTTATTCCAAAATTTATACTAAAAGACAAATTTTCAGGAATTACTAAATCATTTTTTAAAATATAAAGAAAGAAATTCCTACTGCTGAGTATTAAGACAGAATGTGGCACAAGATAAAATTCATCAGTATGGAGCTGGAACAGGAACAGACTTATTGAAGGAATTGAAAAAAAAAAAGGATTTAAAGAGATTATTTGTTAGATGATATATAACTTTGGAGATGTGGTAGCCATTATTGCAAAAGACCAGAAACTTGATTTACTACTAAAATAAAACTGGGCCTCCAGCACACATTAAAAAATAAAAATAAACAAAAGAATCTCAAATGAATAAAAGGCCCAAGTATGAAAGTAAAACGACCAAGCTCACCATAGACTATGTTTAGTGAAGCAAGATATAAAAGCCCAAATCACAAGAGAAACTATAATTTGACTTTTGACTAATACGAAAATTGAGCAATATAAGTAAGAATTTCCATCAATAACTGTCATTCACACAGGTTGTGTCCCTGGGAACCAGTCCATAAGAAAGATTACTGAACAGGTTTATGTGTTCTTGAGGTCAACACTATGATAAGGAGGTGAGGGAAGAAAACAGATGTGAGTTAGAGGGAGAAGTGTGCTGTGTTGCAGTATCAATGAAGGCTTCTTCTCTGAAGCTGGAGAGAGGCTGGGCCCAAACATCCCTGTATTCACCAGTCAGTGGATGCAAGCTGCCCTGCTAAGCATGTGTGAAATTGGGTGAGACAAATATCTCTACCCAAGGCAGTTCCTAATGAGAGATGGTTATTATGGGCTGCCTGCAAGAATTACTTTTCTTTAATGAGGGAATAAGCCTTCTGGCACTGAACAAGGATGTGAGTGCTCCATCATGGATTTCATTACATTTATAGGACTGAGATTAAAGTGACAGCCTGGGGTTCAATACTTACAATGAATAAATAATAAGAATTAAGATATAAAATATCTAGTCACTTCCACAGAACCCAGTACGAAATAACCAAGGGAGAAAAAATAACAAAAGTGAAAACTTGAATGATTCAATGTATAGTTACCCCAATCTCACCAATAATGGAAAAAAAAAAAAAGGATGAGGTATTTATTAAAGATTTTGACTGAAGCACTGTTTGTTGTAAAGAATTGCTGTAACTTAGCCATTGAATGGGGCTTCCCTGGTAGCTCAGCTGGTGAAGAATCTGCCTGCAATGATTCTGGTTCAATTTCTGGGTTGGGAAATTTCCTTGGAAGAGGGCATGGCAATCCATTCCAGTATTCTTCCCTGGAGAATCCCCATGGACAGAGGAGCATGGGAGGCTATAGTCCATGGGTTTGCAAAGAGTTAGATATGACTGAGCTATTAAGCACATCACAGCACAGTTGTTGAATGATCAAAAAAATAGATAATATATGACAATGTGTTCTAATAGAAAGATGTACATTAGTAAAAAACAGAACAGTTATTTGTAAAGGAAATAGATTTTATAAATCTATGATATTAACTATAAAATGTGTAAAATAAATTTGTAGCACTGATATCTTTTAAATTTAACAAAACATATAAAACAACTACCTATTCTTGTTTTGGGGGGATAGCAGAGATTAGAGACATGGAAGTCCGAAGCTTTTTAGTGTGATTTACCAGTACATTCTGGATGTGCTCAGGCTGAAATCCAAATGCTGTTTCTGCACCTGCCCAACCTTATGTGATAGACCTGATAATATTCAGCTCAAGAAAGGAAACCTCAATGTCATGGTCACTTAGCAACCCATATTCAGGCTATCAGTTTCTAGTAGGACCCATTATCGTGGCAGAAATGTTTGCTAAAATTAAGACTAGTGTTCTGACAGGGAAGGCATAATTTTTCTCCAAATCTTGGAAATATACTGAGATTTTACACAGCAAACTCTTCCTTTATAGATATATCATTTCTATCAAATCTGTTGAATCATAAGGCCCAAATGGCAAGAGACCTCAAGCTGGATCTTTTGCAGAATCCTATCTTCCTCTAGGCCCCATTCAAAATGAACAGCTTCCAAAATACCAAATACGTGGGTCAGAGTGATATTCTCAAATTCAATATATGTTACCTCCAAAAGCAGAAGATACCTCTCAAACACTGTGCTTCCATCAGCGGTGTCAGATGAAAAGTGCAAAAACTTGTCTTGTCCTTAATCTTAGAAGGAATAATGTGGCATGTCACAGACCACTGGATCTTAAAAACTGTGGCAGTCCCTTGAATCTTCATGATACTTCAGTCCCACTCTCTGACACAGATGTCTTACTAGAATATCTAGTGTACTCTAATTCCTGCTCACCAAACCCTATTATCATGGTGTCATTAATGTACTAGTCTAGTGTTATGTCAAGGTGATCAAGATACCTGAATTGTCTACTGTGACAGAAAGGAGGACAGTTAGCGTATTCCTGGGCAAGAATGAGTATGAACTACTGTTCTTACCATGTGAATAAAAAACAAATTTTATCCTCATTAATGAAGGGAATTGGAAAATTCATATTTATCTGCAAGAGTGTTAGTCTCAAAACAAGTGCCAAAGCCTGTATTAATCTACTGTCATTTAACCAAGTGGTAGTCTCAATAGCAGCTTCTGTGGCAGATGGTATAGTACAGTGGTTGTAAATGGGGCTGCCACATGAATATATACATAGTTAATATATACACCTGTCAAGAACCATTTCATTTTTTCAGGGTATTTATAGATGAATCGAATGGAAACACTTTGAGTACCACAACCCCTATATCCTCTAAGTCTTTGATAGCAATATTAATATCAGCAGTTCTTCCAATGATACAGTATTACTTCTGATTTATAATTTTCTTCAGGATGGGAGTGTGATTTCTGGGGCTTCCACTTGGCTCTGGATGCCCTGATTACTCCTATTTATAGGCCATAATGAATAGATTGTGCTAGCTGTCGGGTAGTTCTCTCTCAGTTATGCACATGTGACCAAGGAAATAACCAAAGATCATATGGGCTTCCCTGATGGCTCAGATGGTAAGGAACCTGCCTGCAATGCTGGAGACCTGGGTTTGATCCCTGGGTTGGGAATATCCCCTGGAGAAGGGAACGGCTACCCATGCCAGTATTCTTGCCTGAAGAATTCCATGGACAGAGGAGCCTGGTGGGCTATAGTCCATAGGGTTGCAAAGAGTCAGACATGACTGAACAACTAACACATATATTCAAACATACCTGGATACACTGAAATGAACCTGAGCGAAACTCCACCTGGCCTCCATAAGCTCCTATTTAATCAGAAAACCATGGTGGTGTTTCAAATCCCACAGTATGGGTGTCAATGCAGATCTTACATCTAACAGTCCTAGAAATGGCTGGATTTTCTTCATTCCTCAATGTTCAATTACCCTGGAAATGGTTCCAGGTCACTTTAAGAGAATAATCAAGGGAATGATTATTGTATAAATTTAATGTGGCATTATAGGCTTCTTTTTCAAGAAGATCTTGAGCTTCAACCAATGACTTCTGGACTTGAGATCTGACTTAGATCTGGATACTGGGTGAGGAACAATTTCCCATTTTAGCAGCTGATGTCAACTTTCTGCTTCTCATTGTTGTTGTTGTTTTTCTCTCTCTCCCTTTCTCGCGGGCATCTACACATCAATCTCATGTCTAGTGCTCGCTTTGGAAGCACATATCCTATCTCATATCTAAGAATGCTGTGTTCTACTAGCTATCGCCAAAGATCCTTAAAGGTCAAGAAAACTTGATGGCAAGTCTGGTAATTACATCTTCCTTGCCTCTAATAACTGAATGCTATTCCCTGGCCTGATTCTCACTTTTATTAAAGAACTCGGTTCAACAGCAACAACCGACACTACCAACCATAGCCTGCAGATTGCAACCACCACCATCCATGCTTCTTACAGATACTGGTGTCCACTCAGCAGTATATTCCTTATGAGTGTCTTCTGGGGCCACCCAGGGATCTTACTCAGGTTATGGATGCTCAGATCTTAAACGGATTATCTATTCTAACACTCTCAACTCCCTGAGTCTTCTGACCCCTTTTGCAATACCATATAGAGAGAACCAGATTTTTCATCATATTTGCTCTAGTCAATTTTTAATGCTATTAAAGAGAAGCCAACCCACACAATCATTATTATTGTTGACCCTGTATTTTAAAACAGCATAACCATCACACCTTCCAGTGTCTTTCCTTTCATATGCACTTTATTCCAAAGCAAAAATGGTGAAAGCCTTAGTTAACATGGTGCTATTGCCAATCAGAAATTTTCAGCCACATATCGCTAGTAGAACTGGAATTCTCATTGTTCTCAGATAGGAAAGTAATTCAGCTCTAAAATCCCGTAATTGTAGTCTACTTTCTAAGAATTTTCTTATTACCAGTGGTCTTGCCTTGAGGTTTCCAGAAGACAAAGCTTAAGTCTGAGAAATTTATATAACTACCTTTTAAGATAATGCATTCCCAGGGTATAGAAGTGAGGAAATAGAGAGTGAGGGAAAGGGGAAAGAAGATACTGGCTACTGCTTAGTATGTAGTATGACTGCTTGCCCATCCATGTGGCACTGTCCTTCAAGAAGCTACAAAAATGAGAGAATATTAGGCCTTTTATCCAGCAAAGAAAAGGTAAAAAAAAATTACTATTCTCTCTTGCCTCCCACTGACCAAAGTTATGCTCCATGGACAATTAATTCCCTTGCACACATAACTTGTTCATGAAGGTGACCAAGAAGACTATTGCAGCTAAGACCTCAGCACCAACATAAAAGTCTGAGACAGGAGGCAAGAAGTACATGGCATGCGCGTCAGACAAGCTATCGCACGTTACTCCTACAAGAAGTTGGTTAGTGCCTATTCAAGAGAGCAGTTGGTTTGAAAAAGTGCCCATATATCTGGAAACAGACGAAACCAAAAGATATGACATAGTACTTATATATGCAAACATCTTTAATTTTTTGGTATCTGGAAGGAGCACATGATTGAACTTATTTGTAATTAGTCTGATGCACTTTGCCTGTTGATATCTAATTTATCCTTACTGTAATAACTGAATCCAGGTTAACTTATTGACTTGTGTAGTTGGTCTTATTTTACTGGCATACTGTGTTTATTCATTTAAAATGCACACTATGCCTTGTTTGTTATTTTATTGAGTAGTAATTTTAGAAGAATGGAGCATTTAAAATTTTTCTTTATTATTTTGTATTCTTTAATAAATATCTTATTATAAAACTCTTTTAGCTTCAAATTTAACAAAGGAATGAAACTTTTGACCCATCTCTTACAGAAGACATGAAATTTAGTATGCTTTTACTGACCCATCCCTACATTTATAGATCTTTGTTAATATGTGGTATAGATTATAGAATAGAGGTATAGATTATTATTGTTTAATTACTGTTTCCAACTACATATCTTATTTTTCAAATTACATTTATTTTATTGTGTATAAATAAATTGGATTCACTCATAAAAATGCTCACCATAAGAATATTTATCCAAAACATCTATTCATTTATAAGAATGCTCACCATAAGAACATTTCTATTTCCTACTTCTCAATTTTAATTTTTCCCCCACCCCTGATTAAGTGTTTGGGCAAACTTTTCAGAGATTGTAGTGTTAGTGCTAGAATTTGTGAACACCTGAATAAAGAAAGTAAAAATAATTCAGTCTGCTCCCAGGCCTATCACCTTGCAGAAAAGGAAAAAATGAAAACAAATAAGCCTTATGAACATGTCTCAATTATCTTTTAGTATTTTATGCTGCAAAGGTTTAATTTTAAAGTTTGTCTGGAATTTGTTTTAGGTTTCTTATATATATATATTTTTTAATTTTTATTTTTACTTTATTTTACTTTATAATACTGTATTGGTTCTGCCATCCATTGACATGAATCCACCACGGGTGTATGTACATGAGTTCCCAATCCTGATCCCCCCTCCTACCTCCCACCCCATACCATCTCTGGTTTCTAGGTAACCTAAATATTTTGGGACCTGAGTTTTAATAAGACAGTTTCTTTACCCTTAACACCGCATGAAGTTTATCAAGACATCTGTGTTGCTAAATATTTTGAAGTAGCCTGTGCTTGTTCTAGATATTTTTAAAATAAATTATTCTGCTAGTTATAGTAAAATCATTACAAGAAGTGTTTTAGAGTAATTCTCCCTTTCTTATATGCTAAAGAATTTCTTTCATAAGTCAATGTTTGCATCTGTTTACTTTATTTAGGGTAGGTGTTGTTTGTGTATTGTTCTATGTGCTCATCCTCAAAGATTGCTCAATCCTATTTAATTGGTCTAATTTAGCCTATTAAACAGGAACAGTGAGTCCTATAGCTGCTTCTCACTGCCCACTTGAGTGCTGATACAAGCCTCCTTGTATTCTTAAAGAGAAAAGAAAATAAACATACATAGTTTTCAAAATAATTCTTAGCTTTTAGCAAACTTGTAGCAAGCTGGAATGTTTCCCTACTGCTAGGTTCTTTGTCTTCTAGGATGACAACTTATTCCTGGATTATTGGGGCTGTGTTTATTTATTTATTATTTCTTCTCTTGAAGTAGTATAAGGAAATGCCATTTTTCCCAAGCATTGCTCACAAGCACTGTTCTTGTCTACACTTACACCACATGGCAAGTTTCCATGCACCATTCCACACCCACCCAACCTCCCATTTTGCATGCATGCTCAATCACTAAATCCTGTCCGACTTTTTACAACCCTATGGACTGTAGCCTCCCAAGCTCCTCTGTCCATGGGATTTTCCAGGCAAGAATACTGGAGAGGACTACCATTTTCTCTTCCAGGAGATCATCCCAACCCAGAAATTGAACCTGAATCTCCTGAGTCTCCTACATTGGCAAGTGGATTCTTTACCACTGAGTCACCTGGGAAGCCCAGCCTCTTTTTTTACCTCAGCTTTACTGGGGTATAATTTAAAAATAAAAATTGTATGTATTTAAGTTATACAAATACATTGATGTTTTGATATCATATACACTGTAAAATAATCAGAACCATCAAGCTAATTAACATATCTAGCCTCTCATATTCTCACCCTGCTTATTTAACTTATATGCAGAGTACATCATGTGAAATGCCAAGCTGGATCAATCACAAGCTGGAATCAAGATTGTCAGGAGAAATATCAACAACCTCAGGTATGCAGATGATACCACTCTAATGGTCTGAAGTGGAGAGGAACTAAACAGTCTCTTGATAAGGGTGAAAATAGCAGAGTGGCTTAAAACTTAACATTAAAAAAAATAAGACCATGGCAATCAGTCCCATCACTTCATGGCAAATAGATGAGTAAAAGTGGAAACAGAAACAGATTTTATTTTCTTGGGCTCCAAAATCACTGTGGACAGTGACTGGAGCCATGTAAAGATGCTTGCTCCTTGGAAGGGAAGCTATGGCAAACCTAGACAAATTATTCAAAAGCAGAAGCATCACTTTGCAACAAAGGTCCATATAGTCAAAGCTATGGATTTTTCAGTAGTCATGTACAGATGTGAAAGTTGGACCATAAAGAAGTCTGAGTCTCAAAGAACTGATGCTTTCGAATCACGGTGCTAGAGAAGACTCTTGAGAGTCCCTTACACTGTAAGGAGATCAAACGAGTCAATCCTAAAGGAAATCAACCCTGAATATTCATTTGAAGGACTGATGCTGAAGCTGAAACTCTAATAATTTGGCCACAGAACAGCAGACGTATTGGAAAAGACCCTGATGCTAGGATAGACTGAAGGCAAAAGGAGGAGGGCGTGACATAGGATGAGAGTTAGATGGCATCCTCAACTCAATGGAATAAATTTGACACAGTAAAGGACATAATAAAGGAGATAGTAAAGGACAAGAAATCCTGGCATGTTGAAGTCCATGGGGTCAAAAGAATCAGGCACAGCTTTTCAAATGAACAACAAGAAAAAATCCTCTCATATACTTACTATGTTTTTAATTCCAATTTTGCGTGTGTGATGAGATCTTTTATGAAATATACTTCTAGAAAATTCTACCCAGGTTCCTTCCTCCTTCCTCTCTGCCCACCAACTTTCTCAATTTAACCCCATCCCAGTCCCATTAAATTCATATTGTTTTACTGGGAACTCCAGGTTGGTGAATGTGTGGAGGTGCAGGTAGAATGGTATGCTCAGCGAGGGGATGGAAGCTCTGTACCGTTTCCTCATCTCTTGCCTTAAGCACCTTTTTCATGGTAACCAACTAGTAAGTTAACTAGTTTACTGAGTGCTGTGGATTGCTCTTGCAAATTAATAAAATCCAAGGAATTTACAACTTATAGCCACTTGGTAGAAGTACAGGTGACGATCTGTCTGCCCCCCCCCACACTACTCACACTGAGAAAGTAACAGGATTCATTGGCATTATTTACAAAATTATTTGAATGGTCAAATGAATTTAATAGTTTAATAACTAAAAGACTGTGAAAGATCAATTTCAAAATCACATTGAATTTTTAAAAATCTATTTTTTCCTGAGATTTAATTGTGCAATGTATCTTTGGGTCCCTCATATTAATCCTTTAAAATGGACATTATTACTAATTTTAATGGGCATTATCAGAATTGTGATGTATTCTGTTGCATGAGAAAAGAAGCCCATTTCTGTAGCTTAACTTTGTAACAGCATTTTATTTTTCCTCACATATCAACAAGTATTAGTGAAGGGAATTTGGGCCCCTTCTATCATTTTTTTCCATCATGCCCACAGGGAAGTTCTTATCTTCATGCCTGTCCAAACATGGAGGTAAGGTGGCTGCTCCCTTTTCAGCTGTGCTGTAGACTGGAAAGAAAGGGACAAAAAGAATGTATTAGAAAAACAAAAATATTCCCAGAAGTCTCTAGCAGAAAGATATTTAAACCTCATCACCTACACTTTTGTTACATAACCACAGTTGGATGCAATAAATTCTGAAAAGGTGAATATTTCATCTGGGAACATTGCCAACCTGAACAAAAGTAAGGAGAAAGTGAGGATAGCCCTTAAGTGGGAAACTAACATTGTCTAAAAGTCATTGAATTCAGAATGTTGTATAATCACAACAGTATTTTTAAGCAGCATAAATTTTTAGAGTAATACTAAATTTCAAAACTATTTACTTTTGCTATATTTGATGGTTTTAATGAAATAATATAAAGTAATGTTTTATATACTTTACTGTCTACATTATACTAATAAGGTCATTATAGGCCATTAATAGTTTTTGCATACTGGGATATTCTTTTTTTATGTACCTTACTTAAATGGTGGCTTCAGGGCCCCTGTTATAAACAGTATCAAACTCCTATGGACAATATCTAAAATCCAAATCCAAAGTCTAAGGATTTTTCTGAGTTAATTACCAACATGTTTCATATAACAATTTTAATGCCCACATACTGACAGCAGAATATGAAATCCTAAATGGATTCTTTAAGCTAAATGCTGAACATTTAAACTGCTTGTATTTTGGGTTTCTTTTTGGCCTTAATATCTAAAATTCAATATTGGATAATTACAACTTTAAAGTATTAAAATTGTTACCTCTTAAGGAACATTTTCCTACACTTATAAAAATGTTTCTTAATTATATCTTATCTCCCACTTAATGTAAATCTTACATTTGCTGCATTCTTCTATAGTACCTTTAATGTTGATAATCAAGATGGATAGACTTTTCAGTGGCATTTAGGCAGTGGCTGGAGGAGAAGACAGTCAAGATAGGATATTCGTCCTAATATTCTGTCTAAGTAATACTCAGAACTGAACATAGTACATTTTCCCAAATGCAAATCTAATACTAATTCATATCTAATGTAATACATATGACAGATTTACATCTCATTTCAAGTCTTCTATGAATTTGATTAGAATTAATTCTGTCTCATCTTACACATTTTATTGAATATATCTTTTCAAATCTAATCTTGATCCTGTTAATTTGGGATGATTTGTGTTTTGTAAACAGTCACATCCAAGTATGATATAGGGTGTCAGATATATCACATGATATGTGAAGTTCAGATAAAATACCATTTTCTCCAATTATAAAGGAAAACATGTATAATCTTGCATATGAAGACTTTATATTTATTTGCTCATAGTTAAAGCTATATAGCATACGGGAAGAAAGAATATATAAAAATACAATTAAGAGAATAACCAAACAAGAATTTTTAAAATATGAGATAATTAAGTAATTTTGTTTTCTCTCAAAATGTTCTTGGAAGTATGCTCTATAACGTAATTCTTCTCCCTCCCCTGGATAAAATTTTGGTTGGTTCCCCACAGCTCTCTTAACTAAAAAAAAAAAATCCACCTGATACTTTAATCATTTTCAGCTTAGACACTGGTAAGTACAGCTAGAGTAATAATAAAGATTGCAAACTTCATTCAAAATTAAAGCTTTTGCACTCACCTAATCAGCCATGTAACAGAAGGCAGCCCTGTAGTATACAGTATGACTTGGATAGATACTCCTCTATTTTCCCAACTTGTCTTCTTCCCCTTCTCAAATGCTAATTAGCACTGTTTCTGACCAAACCAGATTTTTAGATGGTGGAGAGAGAAGATGTGAGTGCACAGAAAAACTCTTGTATGCTTGTACTTTGGTGAGCTGCCATCATGGATTGCTCTCTGGTTGGGCAGGTGTCACAGCTGACTCTTGGTCTTTCTCCCTTGCAGGGTGTTTCATTTCCTTGTAGGGTTCTTCAGACTATGTATTCCTCTCTCTGTTCAAGTAGGCATCTCTCAACTGCACTTCACTGTGATTTATGTTATCAGCAGGCCATCTTTTCACAGACTCTCTCTGTTGGGATCCTAGGGTCTTTTGGCATCCTTTTTTGGATAAAATCCATTTACGATGACTCTGGGCCAGCTTTTAGCCACATATGTTTGGTTCAAACCTTCTCTATGTCCTTTGTTAATTTTCACTTATATTTTAAGTTATTTTTCAAAAACAAGCTCTCTGTGATATTGTCATGATTGATATTTTTCAGATATATACAGATACATTTTAATTAAGAGCACTGAAATTAAGCTGAAAGCATAACTGAGTCACAGTTATTTTTGCAATCAGGAATACAGAATATTAAAAATGATTATGCGTGGTGAACTCAGTGATTATTAAAAACATTGAGGATGGCTAAGATAGGCAAATATCCTTTTTTTACAGACAAAAAAAGAATCAGTTTAATAAAACTGTCATTGGCCAGGAGTAGTGTGATTTATGTGATGTACTTCACGTGAAGGTTTATGTGATGCATGGGGTTGAAAGTAAACATATGTGGGTTTGAGTCTTATTTCTATAATGCATTTAATTACAAGTTACAAGAAGCTGATCAAGGTTAATAAAGCAGGTAGTCTAAGTTTCTTCTTCTATAAAGTAGGTATAATAATAGCTCTAGCAATTATATTGTTTAGCAGACATATGGTATATACCACACAGTAACTTCTTAACAATAGTTAATTCTGTCTTCCAACATTGTTGGTTTTTTTAAAAAAATTACAGCTGTAGTTTCTTCAGGTATTTATCTTTTATGATTTCCAAATTCAAAAATAACATGTGCATTATATGAACATAAACATATACATGTACACATATTTTTACAATTTTTCAGGTCATTAGTAAATTACTATAATGCAATAGTTAGCAAGTATTTATTAAAATGAGAATCTTTGTATTATACTATATAAAACAAACTTTACATTACCAGATTATACTTAATTTTTCTAGAAAAGCAAATAATTAAGTAATGGTAAGCTGTTACCTTTAACAATTTAATCTTTGGAATCAGTAATTAAGTAGAGAAGTCTGGTTTTCACTGTAATAGGAGAAACAGACTATTAAAGAAAAGTCTTCCATGGCAGGCTGGGAGAAAATTCTATAAGAATCTGGATACATAGTCCATGATTTTATAATGTAAATTGTGATTATTTAGATGCTTATAACTTTTCATCATCTTCTTTAATGAGTTATTCATGTTGGTAGCCAAATAATCATCAAGCTATTGCTAAGTGGGATGGTTATTACTGCATCTGTAGCTACCGTGGTTATCCAAAGAGAGGACACTAGTATTGTTTCCATCTAGATAGTGCCATTACTTCCTTGTTTGTTTATACCCCTCATAAATATACATTCATTACAAGAGTCTGAATGTAATGAATGCTCAATATCTTTTCTCCATATTGTTAAAACATGTTGGGAAGTATTAGGACAAGTTTGGTCCCTGATATTATTTTTCTATTCTAACACAGATCCAGAACAACACTGCAAGAGTATACCATATAAAATCTAGATCACAGTTCTAGATAATGTTTCCCACCAACAACTAAGATTCTAAGATGTGTGGTGTTTCACTATTAATGAAATCTATTTGGGTATACTTTGTTCAAGATCAATATTACTACTTTCTAAGCCCATTCCCTTGGATTGCAAAGAGATCAAACCAGTCAATCCTAAAGGAAATCAATCCTGAATATTCATTGGAGGGACTGATGCTGGGGCTGCAGCTCCAATACTTTGGCCACCTGAAGCTCCAATACTTTGGCTCAATAGAAAAGGCCCCAATGCTGGTAAAGATTGAAAGCAGGAGGAGAAGGAGACAATAGAGTACGAGATGGTTGGATGGGATGGCATCACTGACTCAATGGACATGAGTTTGAGCAAACTCCGGGAGATGGTGAAGGAAAGGGAAGCCTAGTATGCTGCAGTCCATGGGGCCACAAAGAGTTAGACATGATTGAGCAACTGAACAACAATGAAGCCCAGTTTACATAGATTACAAATATTTTCCCTTCAAAAATGTTACTATTTTGTTCATAGTAAGATGACAATTTGAGTTATCTTCTTGTATATTTAACATATTTCACATGAATATATTTGAAATATTTCTATATACAATTCCTAGGTCTCTCTACTGAAAGAGCTTAGAAAAAATGCTCTACCAGTAGCAATAAATAAGACAAATCTCATATCTTGGTACTAAATATCATTTTCCACTAAAAACATACCAGAGTTAACTGTGGGGAAAGGAAGATTTCTGAGCTGGGGAAGGAGACAAGATAAATTTGGAACACTTTGTTATATTAGGAAACAGGGAAACATTCAAATTATCTGGGGGACACATCAAAAGGATAAGGGCTCCATCTTAAAGGAACTCCAACAGGTCATATCTGAAAGTATTTGAGCTATTAGTCTTCTAATCCATTAGATTAAATAAGAATCTAAGAGTTTATATTGACATAAACTTTAAAAACAATTAAATAAGGGCACTGACATTAAAGGCTTAGACTTCTATTCATTAGCTTAGTTCATACAGTAAATGTGTATCAGGCGACTGTATCACAACTTCAAGAAGAACCTGCAGGTGAAAAATCTCTCCATGACTGTGGATAAAGCATAGAACAAATGCCAACTACTTAGACACTATTTCCTTAAGACAGTGGGCAAGTACCAATATATCGGAAACGTTTGGGGAGAAAAAAGTTCGAAATATGTACTTCCAATTCTGCATGGTTACTTTAATGCCATTTTTTTCATCATCTCTTAAAGTAGAATGCCCCTAAAGTATGTCATCTCTTAAAGTAGTCTTTCCCTGACAAAGGTCTGTATCCTCCTTCCTCTCTTATTACATCTCTTATAATTTCCCCATAGCAGCTCTTCATCCAGCTATTCCACTTCTACCAGCCTCTTAGGGATTGAAAAAGTCCTCACTTTACAAATTAAGAACAGTGAGTTCTTGTAAACAAAATGTAATGAGTGTCTCAAACATAACTCTATTACTCTAACTTCAAAAGAGGAACAGATTACATAAAATACACTATTAAATCATGATTTTCATTAAGGAGTACTTGGTTCTTAATGCTAACATATTTAAAAGGCTGAAAATCTACTAAAGTATACTAAATGGAAAAATTAAAAATGTGTCAAAAATTACTCAATCTTTTCATAATATTTCCATGAGATTAGTTTGCATTAAATATGAAGGGTAACATTTAACATTTTACTGTTTTGAAATGACATAATGATAAAAGTTCTAGTGGTTATAGAATATGGCTATAGTATAGACTAGTTTGTGGTTATTAACTAAAATAAATATGTAGTAGAAACTGTTCTGAAGGTAAATGTTACATTAGCTAAATCACAACAAAAAGATATTCCATTCATTCACTCACTGAATGATGATTTGTATAATCTACTATATACTACTAGTACTATGTGCTCTGAAGTACTACTACTATGATGGATTCTAGGTCCCAAGGAATGAAAATGTCTCTATCATAAAGAAACTAGTGATAAAACGAGACACACACATTAGTTAATTGCAAAGCAGTGACTCAAGTGCATAAGTTAATGGTAGCACAAAAACTTAGCAATTCTTTGCATAGTGGGCAGGAGAGTTAGAGACTTCCTCAAAGAGGGAATGCTTGCAGTAACTTTTAAGAGATGAGTTACCAGTTTATTAAGTAATAACAAATGAATGAGAAGCTATTAAAAGAAACATTTTCAAAGTCACAGACAAATAGACTAGCCTGGAACACGGTGAGAAGAAGTGAGGGAAAAATTAAATCCTAAGCAATATCCAACTCGTGAAAGACCTTAGAGACTACTCTAAGTGGTAGCATAATGGAATATACAAAATAATGACAGTAGAAACTACTTAGTCTCTGACCTGTCCAGTCCCTTGCCAACTCAGTACCTAGGTACCCTTTTACCCTATCTGAAAAATCCTTCCCCCAGATTTTTACACAACTGTATGTTCATTCAACTCTTGGCTTAAAAATCCCCTGTCAATACCACAAACTGAAATGAATTAGTGCCATCCTACCATACCCACTTATTAGTCTTCTTTTTCCATTGTTTTTAAATCAATAGAGAATAGAAACACAGAGTAAATATAAAGTTTATAAATTTATGTAACATACTCATATCCCCTTCATTTCTCTTTATTTTTGTAAATTAGACTGAGAAAATTGTAGAAATTGCTAAGCAACATTTAGTGTAGTACAGACTCTAGGGATTTGTGAGTTAGCAATCTTCCCTTTATTCTGTAGTGAGTATATTTTGTTCACTAGTAGTCATATGAATACGACTAAAGCAGGAGAAACCTTTTCAGAGATAGATGTATTTTATTATCTCAAAAGGATAAATTGGTAATGCAAAATTGTCAGGCAAAATGACAGAAACATAGTGAAGCATTTTGGAGAGAGCAGAAAAAATGTTTCTAGCCCTTTATATCATACCTCATATGCAAATGTCCTATCCTCCTCGAGGAGACCTACTTTTGTCTCCAGAGAAAATGGTTAGGAAGTAAATCTCCATTAGTACTGGGAAAACTTAGATTTTTTAAATTTAGCATCCTACTCAATTGGGAGCTTTAGGGAATGTTTATACATAAACTGACATCCTTTAAAGTAGTTTGGGGGCTTAAACAGAAAAAAAAATGTAGTATGTTTGTTCTTGTGGTCTGTAAAATATTTGAATGAATCCTTGAACTACTGCAGACCCATAATCAAACAGACCAAGTGCATAGGACCCCTTACTTCTTCAACTGTGATTTGGAAAAACTCTAAAACACCTGTTATTACTAAATGAAGGCAATAGTTCCTTTATCTCCATACAGTGGAAAATAGAAAATTTTAAATATAGCCTAAAGTAGAAAGCATAACTGCATTGCATTAAAAATATATTCTCAAAATTTTGTAATTTTATTAAAGTGGCAAATTATTTAATTGAGACAAAACTAGATGGCAGAGTAGAAGGACATGTGCTCAGAGGCTGAACAACCAACAGAATATTGGATCCCACCAAAGAAAGATACCCCACATCGAAGGGCAAAGGAGAAGCTCCAACAAGATGGTAGGAGGGGTGCAATCCTGTTTAAAATCTAATCTCATACCCACCAGAGATGCTCAGAGGGTTCAAACAAAACCTGGTGTGCACCAGAACCCAGGGTAAGTCTCCACAAGAGACTGAGTGAGACCTCCTTTGAGTGTTTGAATGTCTCCTGCGGAGGCATGGGTCAGCAGTGGCCTGCCACAGGAACAGGGGTTCTGGCTGCAGCAGACCTGGGAGATGCAGAGTGTGGCCTAAGTCCTCTTGGAGGAGGTCACCATTAGCTCCACTGTAGAGCCGCTGAGCAGACAACCCACAAACTGGAGAAAAATTATACCAAAGAAATTCTTGCACTATTGCAAAAGCCCACAACAGATTTCCCAACCTGTGGATCTGGCAAAGGGACTGAGAACCCCCAGGGAATTTTACTTTGGAGGCTAGTGGGATTTAATTACAGAACTTCCACAGGACTGGGAAAACAGATTCTTGAAGAGAACAAACAAAACCTTGTGTGCAGCAGGACCCAGGAGATAGGATCAGTGACCCCACAAGAGACAGAGTCAGATTTGCCTGAGTGTCCAGGAGTCTCCAGCAGAGGTGTGGGTCAACAGTGGCCTGCCATGGGGTCAGGGGTACTAATTTCAACAATCTTGGGGGTGGCGGCAGTATGCTGGCTTAAGTCCTTGTGAAGGAGGTTGCCATTACCCCTCCTACCATAGTTTGGCCTTAGGCCCCACCCTGTTTTCAGCAGAAAACTGGATTAAAGATTTACTGAGCATGGCCTTGCCCACAGAGCAAGACCCAGTTTTCCCCACAGCCAGTCCCTCCTATCAGGAAATTTCCATAAGCCTCTTATCCTTATCCATCAGAGGGCAGACAGAATGAAAACCGTTTAAATCTAGAAGTGAAGTGAAGTGAAGTCGCTCAGTCACGTCCGACTCTTTGCGACCCCATGGATTGTAGCCTACCAGGTTCCACCATCCATGGGATTTTCCAGGCAAGAATACTGGAGTGGATTGCCATTTCCTTCTCCAGGAGATCTTCCCGACCCAGGGATTGAGCCCGGGTCTCCCGCATTGTAGGCAGATGCTTCACCGTCTGAGCCAGACCATATATAATTTGTAACTGACCAATATTACAACTAATATTAACTGGATATAAAAATATTAATAGTTGTCCTTAAATAACATGGACTAAAATTTATCACACATTTATGTAAAATTTTGAATGCTATACTATGTTTTATTCAGAGGTCATTTTTATTTATACTGTGTACTGTAATTTAAACATATTAAATTTGCATTGTAAATGTACAGTATACAATTGTGGTAGTGGGTCCTTAAGGTCTGAACACCTTAGGGTCAGTGAATTATTCAAGAAATGATTTAAAAGATATTTTGAAAAAGGATCAGGAAAAAGGATCAGGAGTGATCCTAAAAAATTAATATGAAGCAACAATGGGAGGAGTTGATCAGAAGAGTATATAAAATAGTAAGAGTGCTCATGAGAAGGCCAATTATGTATAGTCTTGATTAAGTCAGATATGGAGAATATGTTAAAACAGCATTTGCAAACTGAAGCATTACTTAAAGATATTAAACAGAATGATGGAAACCTGGTCTTTGAGTATTCATTGCTGATCTATGAAAAGTAGCAATGGCATTAGTGCTTAATTATTAAGCTAATATGAATCTAGAGTGAAAAGTCATGCTTTACAAAGAAAAATGTACCTTATTTGATCTGACATGCTTTTCATCAATCTATGCTAGCTTCATGTTTGACATTTTTCTCTTGACCTCCTAATGTGTGCAGTCTATAGTTTGTGGAGTTGATCTTTTCTTTTTTGAAAAATCATGATAGCTTTGCTTTTCACCCATCTTTCACTAATTCCCAGAATGTCCACTTTTCTTCAAAGATTGCAGAAAGCAGTCTGCTATATCTCCTGATTTTTTTATTGCCCTAGGACCTAACTGAAAGAAGTTGGAAGATTAAAATACTCTAAAGCAAATAAATGATTTCCAATTATCCTATGATCCATCTTAAACTACAATTTTCTCTTAATGAAACTTACTCTTTTTTTTCACATATAAAAAGTATTCTGAGAGATAAAATGGGAGACAATTGTTTCAAAACTTTAACATCTTCCCAGATGGCAAACATCTTATTGTCTTGATTTTTAAAATACATTCTTAAATTCTAGGCTAACTTTACTAGTGTCAGTTGACTCCGTACTTAATAGATATTTTCATAGTCATATTGTAGTTAGATATATCCTTTTTTCCTATAATGTATTTTCCTTCACTCCAATGACTGTGAGGAATATGAACATGTCATGTTCTCAAGTTACAGACTATAAGTGAGGCTAAGATATGCCTAAAATTTTATAATACAAGAGAAAGAAATGTGATGAAAAGGATCAGGTAGCATTTCATAGGAGTTCAGTACATAAGATTACTTATAGCTGATTATATATAAATAAATAAAAACTTTATATAAAAGGTTTATTTAAGCTGGACTTTTAAAGAATCCCCTAACCAAGTAAATGGTTGGGCATCAATGAATCTATAGATTAGATGAAATGATATGTACATATATGGAATATATATGTACATGTGACAGGGGAGAAGGGTGGGATAATATTACAAGTATTCATCATATTCTGAAAGACATTTTGGACACTCAATATGGTTAAAAGTAAACCACACCATACAGAATACTGTCTGGAGAGGTTTGCAAAATTATTAAAATTAGTATGATTACAATTACATTTGCATTGCCTCCAAATGTTCATCAGCATTTTAGCTTCTCAATAATGTGACTGAGGAAGCATGATGCACCTCTCTTTGAATTTTTGAAGTATGTTTTTCCAAAGCCTAGAACATCTGACTGTTCCTTATTATTTCAAGATAGAATATGTTCACTTTATTTCCATAACTTTCTTTATACCTACAAGATTTTCCACTATTGACAAAAATTAAGCCCACGATATTATTGTGCCCTTTTTTGCTTTTATTACTTCATTGAAGTGGAAACTATTGTCACTCTATATCAATAACAAAATGATTTAAAAAAAAAGTAACAGAGAGGCTTAGAATATGGGTAGTAGGGCATGCATACCAAGTTGCTTCAGACATATCCAACTCTTTGTGACCCTATGAATTGTAGCCTGCTCCTCTGTCCAGGAGATTCTCCAGGCAAGAATACTGGAGTGGACTGCCATGCCTGCCTCTGGGGATCTTTCTCAACCCCAAGGATTGAATGCTTGTCTCAGGTATCTCCTGCAGTGGCTGCGGGTTCTTTGCCACTAGCGCTACCTGGAAAGCCCATGGGCAGTAGATATCATGTTAAAAATGCATTCAGCACATTTTAAATTTTTAAAAATTTATGATGGGAATAGATTAGAAAGTGAAGG
The DNA here is from genome assembly GCA_006410935.1 of Redunca redunca. Taxonomy (NCBI): domain Eukaryota; kingdom Metazoa; phylum Chordata; class Mammalia; order Artiodactyla; family Bovidae; genus Redunca; species Redunca redunca. The sequence goes on from SJYQ01000886.1 coordinate 927,638, forward strand.
CTTATACTAAGGAGATACATGGAGAAAAATAATAAATTAAGATGTGTGTTTGGAAAACAGGAAGAATAATGGGAAAAACAGAAGCACTTATAAATGTAAGAGATAAATAGTATTTTATAAATTAAGTGTTTTCTATAAGGATAGAGTGCATCAAAAAAATGGTAAAATGGTGTTAAAAGATTTAGAATCACAAAGTAGAAAGTGGCAGCATGGAACTATTCACTTAAAAAAGGGGGGCATACAGATATAACTACTTGATGGCATGNGCATGTAATCCAAGTACCTTAATTTTTGAAGTGTTTAAAAAAATCTAGTAAAGTATAAAAGGTATAAGAATATCTTTTTGAGCTTAGTAGAAAGTAAGTTGATAATAAAAGATTGACAGGCACCATGTAAGTAAAAAGCAAAACAATAAAAAAGAAAAATAAATTCAGATATTGACTTTCAAGAAGTATGCTTGCAAAACACCACATAGGAGGGAATACATTTATAAATCCAGTATTATTCTGTCATATATTGTGCATATGTTAAATAAGGTAACAAAAGCATCAAAGTTCTTACATTATTATTTACATAAAATACTGCAATGACTTTAAAGTCACAGAACAAATTATTTTCATGCTTTCTTTTCTTGAGCTGGTCAAATTTGACTCCATGCACTGTGAAGTTTGTAGTTAAGATGGAGCAATGATTTAAACAATCTTGCAGTTCTCTTTCCTCACTTTGTGTAATCTGCATGGTCCATGAATTTCAAATAAAGAGGGGCTTTACAAAGACCAAAGTCATCTCATTCAGAACTTTCTAGCAGCTAAAATGACCTAATATTCTCATATATTTAAGTAGTCAAATTTTGCCCAGATCTTTCACACAGGGCCAGGTGCCTGGTTGATAGTCCTGACTGAAATTAATTTCCTGAGATCCGGAGATGTTGGACCATATATTCGCCCCCAGTACTAATATATGCTGGACCATATATTCCCAGTACTAAGACCAAAACTAAAATTAGTAAGAAGGTTCTATGAAATGTATAAGCATAAGTGTATAATGTATAAGCATAACTAATGGCATTAACTCTAGACTAAAATAAAACAATTCTGCCTTTCTATGAAAAGTTGATGGAAATCTAAATGTTATAATCGTCAAAATATTTGAAGTTTTGAGGTAGAGAGAATTAGCACTATAATGTGATTTGACAAGATAGCAAATAAAAAATAAGCAGTTCCATGCATATTTGGAGAAGTCTAGGGCCCTAAACCTTCCCCTCACTAAATTCCTGAGGTCTGATTTCTCAACATTAGATCCTCACCTTAGAACACAGCCTTCTTCAATGATCATTCCTCTCCTCTCTGCTTAGTAAAAAATATTACAAATCCGAGTTCAGTGTTTTCCTCTTCTCATGTTTTGCACTCTGCTAAATTAAGCCAAAGATTCAAGGTTTCAGATTATCCCCCCCGACATCTATCTCTACAGACCAAACTCTCTGGGAGTTGGCCTATAATCTAGTCACTGAACATAAACTGTGCGTATGTATGGAGTCACTGGACTGGGCCCAGGAAACATGGCAAATCCCCCTGAAACATCATTTAGGCAAAGTTTGAGGGAAAAGTCATATTTCATATAGGTATAAATATGATCCTACCACAGAGTATAATCTAAGATCCATAGGACTTTTAAATGAAAACTGGAGACTTCAGATTAGATTACTTTTGGTTGTGGATGGGTGAGTATATCATTATTGTGTTATTCTGATAGAAAATTCTAAGAAGCTCTGCACTAGGCCAAATAAATCTTCCTTATAAATATGGACTTCTACTTTTGTATGAATATTATAACAGGGAATGGAAAAGGTTTAATAGTAGGAATGGCTATGGACAAACTATGTAGCGGGTCAAGAGGTCAAACTTATCCTCCACCACCACCATCACCACCACTATTACTTTTCAGACCCTGTTCCAAGCTCTTGAAGAATCTGGCTTCTTTTCTTAACCTCAGCCTCAGGGCTAAGTATATTCTGTCATTTCTTCATCAGTATATGCTCTTTCACAATCCATTTTCTTAAGATGTTAATATGAACGTAAACAGGTAATTGTTTAACACTAAATATTAAATTTCACATTACGGCAGTGGTTAGATAATGAAATTTTATACTTTGGATGTATCCATCATTAGCTGGAATTCTACTGAACGTTTATTTACATTGTGCCAGAGAACTTACAAAATGATGAGTGGAAAGACGAACTAAAAATAAAAGTTCACCTATTCTTGCTATGGATGAGAGACTTGAAAATAAATGAGTTAAAAGTTATGTTTCCACAAAGGGTAAGATGAGGCATAAAGAGTTTGAGTTGTGTTAGTAGGAAAAAAAAGAAAGCAGAAAAAGCTTCTGAGAGAAAAGGGCCTTAGAGGTATGTCTTAGAGGGTGAGCAAGTACACGCCCCATAAATAGAGAGAGAAGGTTATATCTCAGGGCAAAGTATCAGGAAACAGCATAGGAGTCAAGAAAACAGAGAAATTCAGGATGGATGAAACAAAGGGTTGTAAGGGGAAGGGGAGACCTAGACCTGACCCTTTAGCAGGACACACAGGTTAGCTGCCTCTGGCCCCCAATACTGTGGAGGACTGACACAAGGCAATGTACCTCACTGCCCTGATCAAAATATTACTGAAATTCTACTTTAAAATGTCTGTTTTCAATGATATTTCAAGGGACCTAGAACAGTGCTATATAGGGCTTTCTTTTGTTGGTGTTTGTTTTGTAGGATCCAAATTAGCTGGGTGTCCTGGGTTCCAATTCCAGAAGGATATAGCAAGACACGATTGCAGAGTTAGGAAGGAGCAGAGGAGGAACAAGCTGAAATAAGGAGTTTGTACTTGACTGTGTATTTAATGGGCAGCATTAGTGAATTTTAAGCAGAGGAAAAAGGAAAAGTTTCAGAAAGTTCTCTCAGCTAATGTAATTAGAGGTTTTCAAGGTAAAGGAAGGGAGAGGAAACTAATCACCATAATACAGGGTAGTTATGTTGATACCTGAACTAAGTTAGAAACAGTGACGATATGAATATGTGGTATACTACTGAAGTAGACAGAATGATGGCCCCCTAAAAGATATCTAGGTTCTGCTCCCTAAAAACTGTGAATATGTTACATTATATGGCAAAGGGAGAAGAGGTTTACAGATGAACTAAGGCTTATAATCAGCTGACTTCAAACTAGGGAGATTATCCTAGGTTACCTGGGTGCCTGCTATAATCAAGAGAATGCTGAAATGTATTTGGTTGGCCAAAAAGTTCCTTTAGGTTTTTCTAGAAGATGTTATGGAAAAACTTGAATGAACTTTTGGACAACCCAATAGAAGAAGAGTCAGTAAGCAGAAGAGTCAATGTCATAGTGATGGGGTATAAGTAGGACGTAACAGATTGTTGTTGGCACTTAAGTTAGAGGAACGGGGCCACATACCAAGGAGGTCAGACACCCTGCAGGAGTGGGAAAATGCAAGGAGTAGGATTCTCTAGAGATCCAGAAGAAGCAGCCCCTCCAATATCTTAATTTTAGCCCCTTGAGAACCATTTTGGACTTCTGGCCTCCACATCTATCTGTATTGTTTTCTTTTTCTTTTTTTACTTTACAATACTGTATTGGTTTGCCATACATTGACATGAACCTACCACAGGTGTACATGAGTTCCCAACCCTGAACCCCCCTCCCAACACCTTCCCCATAATCCACCAATTCTGTGGTGTTACAGAATCAACAGGAAAAATACAAATACCCAACTCGACCTTGGCATGACGAAAGCCCCTGACTGAAAATGACATTGAACATTTACAGTTTCTTCTAAAATGTAGTCATATCTTCATCAGAGCTCTGGTCAGGCAGAGCTGTATAAAGGTTTCACCCTTTATAAGTGAAGGTTTTCCTAAGTGAGATATACCATACTTAGGTCTTAATGTCAATGGTTCTTTATCTTTTCTTCTCATATACTTAAAGATCTCTTAATACATAAATATAATTTTTATATCACTTGATCAGTCAATTGCTGAACTTTGTGTCCACCTCTCTTCAGACAGTCAAATTTTAAAATACTCAGTATTAGGGACTTTAAATGTAATAAAGCACTGGAAGTAGGAGTTTTAGAGTTACACAGGCAGGGATCATTCACAAATTCACCCCTTATTGGTAGTGAGACTTTTGGCAATTTAAAATACTAGAGACTCAGTTTCCCCATCTTAAAAAAGGAATAGCAATCTTAGGCCAGGATCCCCAGAAACACACTCTGAGACAAGGATTATAGGCAAGTGTTTCATTAAGAAAATACTTTCAGGAAAAACACATAAATCAGAGAGTAAGCAAGATAGGGAAGTGATTTCAGGCAAAATCCTAGCATCAGCATGATCCTGCAAGGGAGCCGTGGGTTGTAAATTACACTTCAGATTTTCTTATTACTAGAGGCTTTTATACTGTGTAGGGAAGACCTTGGCAAGTGGTATCTTAGGAGGGAAGTGAACTCCCAAGTGGTTCTCTCTGGCTCTCTGTGCCTGAAGGCAAAATGAGTCTAGTAGCTTTAGGGAAGTCTTCCAAAGGAAGTCTCAGGGGCTGACTCTGAGAAGTAAAAGAACACAGAAGTTGGGGGTAAGGCAAATCCAATCAAAGAGATTCTAAAGAATTAGGATGGAACTCGACTAGGTCTGCTGCAAGCATCCATCGCATAGAACTCTTTTAAGGTTTGAAAACACTCATGCTTTTCTTTCTTTAACTTTTAAGATTCCTAAACTATTTTTTCTTTTGGAATAGCATGAAGCATCTAATGCTATGTTCTGTACATAGAGTGCTCAGCAACAAAGAATTATTTCTTGACAGAGGCATTCATCCCAGAAAGGGTAAAGGAGACAAAGGAGAAATAAAGAAAAGCTGAAGGATATCAGAACAGAAAGTAACCAAATTAGTCTGAATCTAACATTTCAAAATGGTCATAATTTCACTCATATTTTTCAGAGACCTGAAAACCTGAGCAACTTAAAGACTCACAGCTGCTTGCTTTCATCTCTGAAAAGCTAGGCAAAGCAAACCAATCAACAAACAATATATTTATTTGATGATAATAAATCTTACATAAAATGCTATCCCTTCTACAACCAGGAAACAATGTAACAATCTCCCAGAATGCAAGTAATTAAATTTTTTTTTCTTAAAATATCTCCTTCTTTGCTATTCTGTTTCTACACTGAGAACTAAGACCTTTAATTGTGATAGTATGTTACAGTTTTAAAGTACATTCACATTTAAGCGCATTTAAAGAGCATCCAGGCAATGGCACCCCACTCCTACTCTTGCCTGGAAAATCCTATGGACAGTGGAGCCTGGAAGGCTGCAGTCCATGGGGTCGCTGAGGGTCAGACACGACTGAGTGGCTTCACTTTCACTTTTCACTTTCATGCATTGGAAAAGGAAATGGCAACCCACTCCAGTGTTCTTGCCTGGAGAATCCCAGGGATGGGGGAACCTGGTGGGCTGCCGTCTATGGGGTCGCACAGAGTCAGACACTACTGAAGTGACTTAGCAGCAGCAAAGAGCATCCAGCACTCTTGCCTGGAAAATCCCATGGAGGAAGGAGCCTGGTGGGCCTCAGTGCATGGGGTCGTGAAGAGTCGGACATGACTCAGCGACTTCACTTTCACTTTTCACTTTCATTCATTGGAAAAGGAAATGGCAACCCACTCTAGTGTTCTTGCCTGGAGAATCCCAGGGACCAGGAGCCTCGTGGGCTGCCGTCTATGGGGTCGCACAGAGTCAGACACGACTGAAGCGACTTAGCAGCAGCAGTAGCAGCAGCAGCAGAACACCCAATTTTACATGATGCTCATGCAACCCTGTCACATATTTTCACCCCCTTGTTACAAATGAGGGAACATGCTCTGACAGGGTAAGTGAACTAGTTAAGGTTGCACAGCTAATGGCAAGACCCCAACTTCTAATTTTCAAGAAAGTGTATTCCTCAGAGGTCTACATGATTTTATACCTTGTATCAGTCAAGGTCCAGTCAGGAGACAGAAATCACACCAAAATTAGAATATGGAAAATTTAATATGAAGAATTATTAACTACTAATTCTTCTTTTAAGAGAGAAGCTATCGCTAAAGAATAAAGGAATGTGGATTAAGGGAGCAGCCACTACCTCCAGAGTTGTGGGAGAGTACTCATGGATGAATAACTTAGAAGAAGCATCCCCATCTTTGCTCTCTATCCTACAAAGCTTGAGAGATAGTCCTCATCAGAAATAATGTGGCTGTGGCCCATTTGATATTCAAGAAATTGGTTGAGCTGTCACAAACCGGGCTGGTGAGAAAACCAGGTAGGGGACCAGTGAAACGTCCTAGGAAGCCATCAACTGGGTTGCTAGTGAGGCTTGCTAGGAGGCCACACACTGGGAATTGGGCCCAAATTACTGGAGGGTGTGCAATACTGGTTTTTAGGACACTGCTGACCAGAAAGCCACTCACTGACCACCAAACCACAGGAGCAAGAAGAAAAGCACTGGAAACAAGAAAAGAGACCCTTTTTATAAACAGTGTTCCTCCAGCATCTTCTATTGACAAGTGCTAACACTGAACTAACTGAAAACAAAGAAATGTTTAAAGGTTACAGCTCTAATATCACAATTCAGGGCAAAGAAGATGAATTAGGAGCTGTGAAACACTAAATTAGCTGGCACACACCTCAGTGACTCTCTTGGATCCTAATAGTAAAATGCTTTTATATCAAATTCCTACTTCATTTGTTTTCTTTTCCCCTAAATACCTCTACAATAAAATGCAGACCCAACCTCTGGGACATTATATACTGACTACTAGTATGATATATAGTAACTTCACAGGAAGTGTACAACGCAGTGACTGAGACCATGTCTTGAGTCAAAACACTTGAGTTGGAATATTAGCTTCACCACTAAATCTGCAGTCTTGCAAAAATTAATTTATGTATGCCTCAGTTTCCCTGTCTATAAAAGGGGATAATAATAGTATACACTTTATTAAGATGCCAGGAGAAATAAATTAATATATGTAAAGTCTATAGAACTCATGATAAATGTTAAAAATAAATGACAAAAGGAGAACTTTATAAGTGTTAGTATTAGCCATACATGTTCGTTAGTAAATGGACCATTTATAAGCTAATATGCATGGGTAATACTAACATTTATAATGTTTGTGTTTAAAAATTCACCCCGTATTCTGTTTTCATTATCAATTTCCATTTAGGATTGGGTCTAATAACGCTAAAACCCAACTTTGTTGGGTGAAACTGGTACAAAATGCCTTGCTTACACCTGGACATTGTGAGCACTGTCCTGGCACTGTCCCTGGCTCACTGAATAATCATCAATCAAACCCAATTTACCCAGGACTCATTTTCTCAAGTGGAAAAAAAAAAAAAAAAGACATGGTTAAATCATCTCTTTAAAGATTTCTTCGTTTCTGACTGCTTTTGATCCCCCATATCCCCAAACAATGAGTTACACTAGAGAAGCAAAAAGGAGGAAATTATCATTTTGAGTGCCTACTCATTTATGTCAGGCAAACACTTTGCATACGTTACCTGGTTTCATCTTTATCACAGTTCTGTCACATTAATACTTTCAATCCTATTTAACAAATAAGGAAACTAAGGCACGGAAAGGTCAACAATTTACTCAAGATCACACTCTTGCTAAGTAGCAGAGCCTGAATTCAAACCTGGTCTTTCTGTTTGGGTCGACTAAGCATTTTTAACTGTTCCGCTTGCCTCCCACACTGTCTTCTCAGACAGCTAGAATCCTACCCGCT
>SJYQ01000887.1:39768-59108 GCA_006410935.1 Redunca redunca
GCACTTGACAACTTATACAAAAATGAATTCAAAATAGATTATAGACATAAATGTAAAATATGAAATTCTGAAATTTTAGCAAAAACAAACAGAAGAAAATCTTTAGAACCTAAAGCTAGGCAAAGTATTCCTAGACTTGACACTAAAAGACTAATACATAGAAGCAGAAGAGAATAAATTGGATTTTACGAAATTAGAAACTTTTCCTTTCTTAGATAAAGAAACAAAATGATAAGGAGATAAAACTTTAAGGTGAGAGAAATATTTTCAAGCCACACATCCAACAATGGACTAATATCTAAAATTTATAAAGAATTCTCAAAACTCAGTAATAAAATGAAGATGTTCAGTGAAGCAGACATACAAGTGGCAAATCAGCATGTGGAATGGTGTACCATTTAATTAGGCAGTAGGGAAGTTCAAATGAAAGCTTACATACCTATAGGTAAAACAAAACAAAACATCAAATACTGCTGAGGATGCAGTAAAACTGATTTATATATAAACATCAGCATAATTTAGTATAAAAATAGTATAGCAACTAATAGCATAGCAAAATAGTATAGCAACTCTGGACTAGACATTGTCTTTTTCTTTCAAAAAAAATGTAAGTAATATATGGTCCAGCACTTAAAATCCTGAGCATTTATCTCAAAGAAATAAAAACATGTTCACACAAATTCCTTTACAGCAATGTCTATGCTAGCTTTACCTGAAGCAGGCATAAGTATAAAGAACCCAAATATCCTTCAAGATATGATTGGGTCTATAATACATCCATTCCTTTGAATATACTTAAACTACATTGGCACAAAATTGATACAAAGATTTGCATGGACACATTCCCAGAAAATCATCTTATATAAAAAGGCCAATCCAAAAAGGTTCAATATTCTGTGATTCCATTTATGTAACATTTTTGAAATCTTAGTATACTATAGTAAAACTGAAGGTGTTAGTTGCTCAGTTCTGTCCGACTCTTTGTGACCCCATGGACTGTAGCCTGCCAGGCTCCTCTGTCCATGAAGTTCACCATGAAAGAATACCAGAGTGTGTTGCCATGCCCTTCTCCAGGGGATCTTCCCAACTCAGGGATCAAACTCCAGTTTCCTGCAGTGCAGGCAGATTCTTTACCGTTGTGCCACAAGGGAAGACTTACACTGTATTAACATGTTTAAATAGTGTGAAATGCTAGTATACAGAAACAGATAACAGTTTACCAATTGCCAGAGTTTAAAGAAGTTGGGTGGTCAGGAGGGAAGTGAGTGATACAAGGAATCTTTGTGGTGATAGAAATGTGCTGTGTCTCAAATGTATTAATGCCAATATCCTGATTGTGATATTGAACTATTATTTTGCAAAATGTTACCATCTGGGGAGACTGAGCAAAGAGTACATGAAGTCCCTCTGTATTATTTCTTATAGCTGAATATTTATGATTCTCTTAAAAAAAGAAATTTAATTAAAAAAGAAATGAGTGGCTGAACCAATCCCAGGTTATATGATACACAACTCCTGAAAACGTTGTACTCCTTTCTGTTCCCACCATAGTGTTAGCTCACTAGCTATAAGCTAGTAGTTCTACTATGAATGTATATATGCAAGTGCATAAATGTACCCACATCACACACACATCATGTTTTTTAGCATAAGAAGCAGCCCAAGGTGTTTTAAGTTATGCCAACCTGGACTATTCCAGTTATTTCCTGAAGTAATAATTATTCAGAAATTCATTTATTCATTATTTATTCATATGTTTTTATGTGTTAATGCTCTGGTAAACAAAATCATAAAGTGGTTTTGAGTGGACCATTGAGTACACCATATTTATTGATTGGACCATAATTAATTACCATTAGTTAATGGTAATTAATATGAGACTGACTCAGACTTGCCTGTGAGTGTCCAGGAATCTCTGGCTGAGGCATGGGTTGACAGTGGCCTGCTGCAGGGTCAGGGGCACTCAGTGAAGCAGTGAATGCATGGGGCCTTTAGAAGGAGGTCACCATTATCTTCATTACCTCCACCATAGTTTGGCCTCAGGTCAAACAGGGAGGGAACACAGCCAAGCCCATCAACAGAAAATTGGATTAGAGATTTACTGAGCATGTCCTTGCCCATCAGACTAATATCCAATTTCCCCCACAGTCAGTCTCTCCCATGTGTAAGGTTCCATTTGCTTCTTACCCATCTCCATCAGAGGGCAGAAAGAATGAAAACCACAATCAGAAAAAACTAACCAAACTGATCACATGGACCACAGCCTTGTCTAATTTAATGAAACTATCAACAATGCCCTATAAGGCCACCAAAGATGGATGGGTCAAGATGGAGAGTTCTGACAAAATGTGGTCAACTGGAGAACGGAATGGCAAAACACTTCAGCATTCTTGCCTTGACAACCGCATGAATAGCATGAAAGGGCAAAAAGACAGGACAATGAAAGATGAACTCCCCAGATCGGTAGGTGCCCAATATGCTATGGGAGCTCAGTGGAGAAATAACTCCAGAAAGAACGAAGAGACAGAGCCAAAGCAGAAACAACACCCAGTTGTGGCTGTGACTGGTGATGGAAGTAAAGTCTGATGGTGTAAAGAACAATATTGCATAGGAACCTGGAATGTTAGGTCCAACAATCAAGGCGTATTGGAAGTGGTCAAACAGGAGATGGCAAGAGTGAACATCAACACTTTAGGAATCAGTGACTAAAATGGACTGGAACGGGTGAATTTGACTCAGATACCATTATATCTACTACTGTGGGCAAGAATCCCTTAGAAGAAATGGAGTAGTCCTCATAGTCAATAAAAGAGTTCAAAATGGAGTACTTGGATACAATCTCAAAAACAGCACAATGATCTCTGTTCATTTCCAAGGCAAACCATTCAATATCACAGTAATCCAAGTCTATGCCCCAAACAGTAATGCTGAAGAAGCTGAAGTTGAACGGTTCTATGAAGACCTATAAGACCTTCTAGAACTAAAACCCCCAAAAGATGTCCTTTTCATTATAGGGGACTGGAATGCAAAAGTAGGAAGTCAAGAAATACTTGGAGTAACAGGCAAATTTGGCCATGGAGTACAAAATGAAACACGGTAAATGCTAATAGAGTTTTGCCAAGAGAGCACATTGGTCATAGCATACAGTTTCTTCCAACAACACAAGAAAAGACTCTATACATGGACATCACCAGATGGTCAATGGTGAAATCAGATTGATAATATTCTTTGCAGCCAAAGATGGAGAAGCTCTATATAGTCAGCAAAAACAAGACCAGGAGCTGACTGTGGCTCAGATCATGAACTCCTTATTGCCAAATTCAGACTTAAATTGAAGAAAGTGGGGAAAACCACTAGACCATGCAGGTATGACCTAAATCAAATCCCTTATCATTATATAGTGTAAGTGACAAACTGATTCAAAGGATTAGACCTGATAGACACAGTGCCTAGGAACTATGGATAGAGGTTTGTGACATTGTACAAGAGGCAGTGATCAAGACCACCGCCAAGAAAAAGAATGTAAAACAGGAAAAATGGTTGTCTGAGGAGGCCTTACAAATAGTTGAGAAAAGAAAAGAAGCTAAAGGCAAAGGAGAAAAGGAAAGTTATATCCACTTCAATGCAGAGTTCTAAAGAATAGCAAGGACAGATAAGAAAGCCTTCCTCAGCGATCAATGCAAAGAAATAGAGGAAAAGAATAGAATGGGAAAGACTAGAGTCTTCAAAAAAATTACAGATATCAAAGGAAAATTTCATGCAAAGATGGGCTCAATAAAGGACAGAAATGGTATGGACCTGACATAAGCAGAAGATATCAAGAAGAGGTGACAAGAATACACAGAACTATACAAAATAGATCTTCATGACCCAGATAACCATAATGGTGTGATCACTCACCTAGAGCCAGACATCCTGGAATGTGAAGTCAAGTGGGCCTTAGGAAGCATTACCATGAACAAAACCAGTGGAGATGACAGAATTCCAGTTGAGCTATTTCAAATCCTAAGATGATGCTGTGAAAGTGCTCCACTCAGTATGCTAACAATTTGAGAGACCCAGCAGTGGCCACAAGCACTGGTAAAGGTCAGTTTTCATTCCAATCCCAAAGAAAGGAAATGCCAAATAATGCTCAAACTACCACACAATTGCTCTTATCTCACATGCTAGCAAAGTAATGCTCAAAATTCTCCAAGCCAGGCTTCAACATTGCATGTACCATGAACTTCCAGTTGTTCACGCTGGATTTAGAAAAGGCAGAGGATCCAGAGATCAAACTGACAACATTTGTTGGATCATCAAAAAAAAAAAAAAAAAAGAAAGTTCTAGGAAAACATCTACTTCTGTTCTATTGACTTTGCCAAAGCCTCTGACTGTGTGGATCACAGCAAACTGTGGAAAATTCTTAAAGAGACTGGAATACCAGACCAACTTACCTGCCTCCTGAGAAATCTGTATGCAAGTCAAGAGGCAACAGTTAGAAATGGATGTGGAATGGGACTGGTTACAAATTGGGAAAAGAATAAGTCAAGGCTGTATTGTCACCCTGCTTGTTTAACTTATATGCAGAGTACATTATGTGAAATGCCAGGCTGGATGAAGCACAAGCTGGAATCAAAATTGCCGGGGGAAATGTCAATAACCTCAGATATGCTTTGATACCACCTTTATGGTAGAACTTGAACTAAAGAGCCTCTTGATTAAAGTGAAAGAGGAGAGTGAAGAAGTTGGCTTAAAGCTCAACATTCAGGAAATTAAGATCATGGCATCTGGTCCCATCACTTCATGGCAAATAGATGGAGAAACAATGGGAAGGGTGGGAGGCTTTATTTTCTTGGGCTCCAAAATCTCTGCAGGTGATGACTACAACCCTGAAATTAAAAGATGTTTGCTCTTGGAAGAAAAGCTATGACCAACCTAGACAACATATTAAAAAGCAGAGACATTACTTTGCCAACAAAGTTCCATCTAGGCAAAGCTATGGTTTTTCCAGTAGTCATGTATGGGTGTTAGAGCTGGACTATAAAGAAAGATGAGGACTGAAGAATTGATGCTTTTGAACTGTGGTATTGGAGAAGACTTGTGAGAGTCCCTTGGTCTGCAAGGAGATCCAACCAGTTCATACTAAAGCAAATCATTCCCAAATTTTCATTGGAAGAACAGATGCTGAAGCTGAAACTCCAGTACTTTGGCCACCTGATGTGAAGAACTGGCTCATTGGAAAAGACCCTGATGCTGGGAAATATTGAAGGCAGGAGGAAAAGGGGGTGACAGAGGATGAATTGGTTAGATGGCATCACTGACTCAATGGACATGAGTTTGAGCAAGCTCTGGCAGTTGGGGATTGACAGGGAAGCCTTGCATGCTGTAGTCTTTGGGGTCACAAGGATTAGGACACAACTGAGTGACTGGACTGAACTGAACATGCTCACACACACACACACATATATACACACACATTTGTGTGTGCGTTGTATCATATATGTAAAGAATGGTATCATCCCAGATGGTAAAGAATCTGCCGGCAATGCAGGAGCCTTGGGTTCGATCCCTGGTTGGGAAGACACCTGTCAAAAGGAAATAGGTACCCACTTCAATATTCTTACCTGGAGAATTCTGTGGACAGAGGAGCCTGGTGGGCTCTGGTCTATGAGGTCGCAAAAAGTCAGACATAACTGAGCATCTAACACTTTCACATATATACATATACCTATGTGTGTGTGTGTATGTGTGTATAATTTTTCAAAAAATCTGGAGTTAAACCCCCCACCTGGATCAGTATCCAAGCTACTTGTTCATGAACTACATATAATTTCATAAGAAAGTAGGTACCAACATTAAAAATAGGTTTTTGTTTTCTTATTCTTTACCGTTATTTGTAGCACCAAGTAGATTATACTTGCTATGTGGCCATGCCTAAATTAAATGCGATACTTTACATATTTGCCATATAAACCTTATTTGATGCAATTAACCTATCCTAGTTAATTGTTCCATGTTTCTATATGACCCAAGGATTTTTGGAAGTCAGTGTTCGTGTACAGATCTTTGAACTTAGGATGGAAACATCAGTTACATTAAGATTCTGGCTTCCAGAATGCTGGATCTTTTAGCTCCTAATAGATGACAAATGTATAGAACTTGTAAATACATTTATGTAAGGGAATTTGTAAGTTTTATCTTTATATATTTCTTATGTTTTGGATGGAATGCAGGATTCAGTAATTTGAGGTACTATCTGGTTTATGATGTAATATGCCAATATCAAAGTGAAAACAAAACTCCAGTTTAAGACCAAATGTGTGATATAAGTGGGAAATGTTAATGATTGGGTGTGTGTATATGCTGATCAGGGAAAAACTGGTAGCGAAAAAACAGAGAGTCACTGAATTTGAGCAATGTGAAAGCTTAAAATTGGAATTTAGCAGGCTAAGATCAAGATTAGTAGTGACTGATAAAGAAGCCAAAGAAACTAAAGTAACACATAGAGGAAATGTAAAAACTAACCTAGTTGTCTCTGTTAATTTGCTGCAACTCTCTGCCCATCTTTGGCAAGGTCTATTTAAAGTTCTATCATTTATTCCTTATATTTATCACAAAAGAGTCAAACTCAACATTCAGATTCTTACAGTTTCTGTTATATTCTGTTCTGTAAATTTCCTACTTACCTTCCCTGCTACTTGTCACTGTACGTCACTGAGATAACTCTCCTCAATATCAGCATCTCTGCTCTCTTCCTATCTCTAAGTGGAGCACTTCCTACTTAATAAAGATAATTTCCATTCTATGCCTGGTATATTTTAATTCAGTAATAATAGTGGGATTTTAAAGCATTGAAACAGAATAATAACATGAATATATTAACAAATACTAGTAGCAACAAGAAAGGACTTTTACATTATCTTCCTGAGGAAATTAAAAAACATAGGACTTTACAAGTTACAATGGTTTGTATGTTCTTATAAGGAAATGCATGTGATTTATTCAGAGGAAGATATCATATCATACTCAAAATAAGGCAGCAATTAAGAGCAATTTACGGAATGAAAATGCCCTATTTTCTGTTGCCAAATTATATTTGGAATTCTTCTGGTAGTGACATGAGTGCTAATGTTCTCTGGAGCTACTCGTGTAGAACTATGGAATCAGATGAAGCTAATAAAAATTACAGGTATAGAGAAATATTATCACACTAAATGAGATAGAGTATTCAAGACACTTAATCCAAGTAACGGACTCTTAACAGTTCATTTCCTTTTCATTTTATACTCTCCTATTTTAATAAGACTAAAATAATATTAGTGCAAGGAATCAGTATTACCAAGTATAATTGCTGATTTTCCTATGAATACTTTCTAGCAGTGTCAGTATGGGCAAAGCTCCAAATGTTTCTCTAACAATGAAATTAGAATAGTATAAGATCAGTATGACATAAAAAAAATTTCTTTGAAAAATAGGTACATATCAGTATTGTGCTTACTGATATCTTGAAGATACAATTTGGCCATACCTTGAAATCAGCCATGCCACAGAAGTAGGGAAA
Organism: Redunca redunca; assembly: GCA_006410935.1. Classification (NCBI taxonomy): domain Eukaryota; kingdom Metazoa; phylum Chordata; class Mammalia; order Artiodactyla; family Bovidae; genus Redunca; species Redunca redunca. Next base: position 47,312 of record SJYQ01000887.1, read on the forward strand.
TCTCAGTTTCCATCTCACTTCAATTAACAGCTTGGTGTAAAACTCTGGCAATTCACCTCCCAGAAGTCTGCCTTAGATTTCCATCTATAAGTGAAAATAGTTTTTGTCTCCACAGAAATGCTGTGAGGGTCAGTTTCTGATTTTTGAAGCAATGTGAGGAATACCCCATGTCTGATGTCAGGGGCAGCGGCTGAGAGGAGCAATCCTATGCCCAAGGAGCAGCAGGTGTGTGGGTGCAGCAGCGCTGAGAGAAGCTACTCCACATTCAAAGTAAGGAGGGGCGGCCATGAGGAGACACCCCCCGTCCAGTGTAAGGAGCAGCGGCTGCGCTTTGCTGGCATCAAAGGAAACAGAAACCCAAGTAAGATGGTAGGTGTTGTGAGAGGGCATCAGAGGGCAGATACACTGAAACCATCATCACAGAAAGCTAGCCAATCTGATCACACGGACCATAGCCTTGTCTAACTCAGTGAAACTAAGCCATGCCCTGTGGGGCCACCCAAGACAGATGGGTCATGGTGGAGAGGTCTGCAGAATGTGATCCACTGGAGAAGGGAATGGAAAACCACTTCAGTATTCTTGCCTTGAGAACCCCATGAACAGTATGAAAAGGCAAAATGATGGGATACCAAAAGAGGAACTCCCCAGGTCATTAGGTGCCCAATATGCTACTGGAGATTAGTGGAGAAATAACTCCAGAAAGAATGAAGGGATGGAGCCAAAGCAAACACAATACCCAGCTGTGGATGTGACTGGTGATAGAAGCAAGGTCCGATGCTGTAAAGAGCAATATTGCATAGGAACCTGGAATGTCAGGTCCATGAATCAAGGCAAATTGGAAGTGGTCAAACAGAGGATGGCAAGAGTGAACATCGACATTCTATAAATCAGTGAACTAAAATGGACTTGAATGGGTGAATTTAACTCAGATGACCATTATATCTACTACTGTGGGAAGGAATCCCTTAGAAGAAATGGAGTAGCCATCATGGTCAACAAAAGAGTCCAAAATGCAGTACTTGGATGCAATCTCTAAAAGGACAGAATGACCTCTGTTTGTTTCCAAGGCAAACCATTCAATATCAATGGTAATCCAAGACTATGCCCCAACCAGTAATGCTGAAGAAGCTGAAATTGAATGGTTCTGTGAAGACTTCCAAGACCTTTTAGAACTAATACCCAAAAAAGATGTCCTTTACATTATAGGTGACTGGAATGCAAAAGTAGGAAGTCAAGAAACCCCTGGAGTAATAGGCAAATTAGCATTGGAGTATGGAATGAAGCAGGGCAAAGGTTAATACAGTTTTGCCAGGAGAACGCAATGGTCATAGCAAACACCCTCTTGCAACAACGCAAGAGAAGACTCTACACATGGACATCACCAGATGGTCAACACTGAAATCAGATTGATTATATTCTTTGCAGCCAAAGATGGAGAAGCTCTATACAGTCAGCAAAAACAAGACCAGGAACTAACTGTGGCTCAGATCATGAACTCCTTATTGCCAAATTCAGATTTAAATTGAAGAAAGTAGGGAAAACCACTAGACTATCCAGGCATGACCTAAATCAAATCCATTATGATTATACAGTGGAAGTGAGAAATAGATGTAACAGACTAGATCTGATAGATAGAGTGCCTGATGAACTATGGACAGAGGTTTATGACATTGTACAGGAGACAGGGATCAAGACCATCCCCATGGAAAAGAAACGGAAAAAAACAAAATGGCTTTCTGAGGAGACCTTACAAATAGCTGTGAAAAGAAGAAAAGCAAAAAGCAAAGGAGAAAAGGGAAGATATTCCCTTCTGAATGCAGAGTTCCAAAGAATAGCAAGGAGAGGTAAGAAAGCCTACCTCGGTGATCAGTGCAAAGAAATAGAGGAAAAGAACAGAATGGGAAAGACTAGAGATCTCTTCAAGAAAATTAGAGATACCAAGGGAACATTTCATGCAAAGATGGGCTCGATAAAGGACAGAAATGGTATGGACCTAACAGAAGCAGAAGATATTAAGAAGAGGTGGAAAGAATACACGGAAGAACTGTACAAAAAATAGATTTTCGACCCAGATACCCATGATGGTGTGATCACTCACCTAGAGCCAGACATCCTGGAATGTGAAGTCAAGCGGGACTTAGGAAGCATCACTATGAACAAAGCTAGTGGAGGTAATAGAATTCCAGTTGAGCTATTTCAAATCCTGAAAGATGATGCTTTGAAAGTTCTTCACTCAGTATGCCAGCAAATTGGGAAAACTCAGCAGTAGCCACAGGGCTGGTAAAGGTCAATTTTCATTCCAATCCCAAAGAAAGGCAATGCCAAAGAATGCTCAAACTACCGTACAATTGCATTCATCTCACATACTAGTAAAGTAATGCTTAAAATTCTCCAAGCCAGGCTTCAGCAATATGTGAACTGTGAACTTCCAGATGTTCAAGCTGGTTTTAGAAAAGGCAGAGGAACCAGAGATCAAATTGCCAACATTTGCTGGATGATGGAAAAAGCAAGAGAGTTCCAGAAAAACATCGATTTCTGCTTTATTGACTATGCCAAAATCTTTGACTGTGTGGGTCACATTACACTGTGGAAAATTCTGAAAGAGATGGGAATACCAGACCACCTAACCTGCCTCTTGAGAAACCTGTATGCAGGTCATGAAGCAACAGTTAGAACTGGACATGGAACAACAGACTGGTTTCCAGATAGGAAAAGGAGTACGTCAAGGCTGTATATTGTCACCCTGCTTATTTAACTTATATGCAGAGTACATCATGAGAAACACTGGGCTGGAGAAAGCACAAGCTGGAATCAAGATTTCTGGGGGAAATATCAATGACCTCAGATTTCCAGATGACAGCACCCTTATGGCAGAAAGTGAAGAGGAACTAAAAAGCCTCTTGATGAAAGTGAAAGAGGAGAGTGAAAAATTTGGCGTAAAGCTCAACATTCAGAAAATTAAGATCATGGCATCTGGTCCCATCTCTCATCGCGAATAGATGGGGAAACAGGGAAACAGTGTCAGATTTTATTTTTCTGGGCTCCAAAATCACTGCAGATGGTGAATGCAGCCATGAAATTAAAAGACGCTTACTCCTTGGAAGGAAAGTTATGACCAACCTAGATAGCATATTAAAAAACAGAGACATTACTTTGCCAAGAAAGGTCCATCTAGTCAAGGCTACAGTTTTTCCAGTGGTCATGTATGGATGACTGTGGACTGAAGAAAGTTGAGTGCCAAAGAATTGATGCTGTTGGTGAAGACTGTTCAGGGTCTCTTGGACTGGAAGAAGATACAACCAGTCCATCCTAATGGGGATCAGCCCTGGGATTTCTTTGGAGGGAATGATGCTGAAGCTGAAACTATAGTATTTTGGCCACATCATGTGAAGAGTTGACTCATTGGAAAAGACCCTGATGCTGGAAGGGATTGGGGGCAGGAGGAGAAAGGGACGACAGGATAGGATAGCTGGATGGCATCACTGAATCCATGGACATGAGTTTGAGTATACTCCGGGAGTTGGTGATGGACAGGGAAGCCTGGCATGCTGTGATTCATGGCGTCACAAAGAGTTGGACACAACTGAGTGACTGAGCTGACTGAAGGAATAAACAACATTAATTTTGCAAGATGGCAAGTCATCAGAATATATTTTATCTCCATACTGGACTCTTTTTATTAACTTTGTATTTGGGACTTCTGACTTGTGGTTTTCACGGTAGAATGTGAATGATTTCTTATTCCTCTGTACTGTCAATCCCATTAATTCTCAGAAAAATATGCACATATTTATGCCTGTGTTTCTGTTCTCTCAGGATTTACATTCTCTCTCCTAGAAGTATTCTCTTTGGTATTACTCTATATATGTTCTGATGGTAAAAATCTAAATTTTTTTTTTCCTGGAAAACCTTTGTTTATTCTCAATATTTAGTGACACTTTAGACAGCTTATTCAAAAGCAGAGACATTACTTTGCTGACTAAGGTCCATTTAGTCAAGGCTATGGTTTTTCCTGTGGTCATGTATGGATGTGAGAGTTGGACTGTGAAGAAGGCTGAGCGCTGAAGAATTGATGTTTTTGAACTGTGGTGTTGGAGAAGACTCTTGAGAGTCCCTTGGACTGCAAGGAGATCCAACCAGTCCATTCTGAAGGAGACCAGCCCTGGGATTTCTTTGGAAGGAATGATGCTAAAGCTGAAGCTCCAGTACTTTGGCCACCTCATGCGAAGAGTTGACTCATTGGAAAAGACTCTGATGCTGGGAGGGATTGGGGGAAGGAGGAGAAGGGGAGGACAGAGGATGAGATTGCTGGATGGCATCACAGACTCAATGGACGTGAGTCTGAGCAAACTCCGGGAGTTGGTGATGGACAGGGAGGCCTGGCGTGCTGCGATTCATGGGGTCGCAAAGAGTTGGACACGACTGAGCAACTGAACTGAACTGAGTGACACTTTTGCTTAATTTTAGAAAATAGTTTTTTCTCTTTACCCCTTTTATAATTATTTCACTTATATTTATAACTATTTTTTATTACTCTCATTTTTGCCATTTCTGTTAAAAAATTAGTCATCAAACTTACTTTTGATTTTTGAGGATAATACACCATTTCTCTGTCTGTTCTTATGAGTGTATGGGTTTTTATTTTTCTGGATTTTAATTTAGTTAAAATGAGCTATGGTAGGATATCTTTATTACTGTTGCTTTTGCTTTTTATTGCATTTATGCTGCTTGAGATTATTTGAGATTCTGTAGTATCTAATATGCTGTTGAAACTACCTATTAAGTTCTTGTTGTTCAGTCAATAAGTCATGTCCAAATCTTTGTGACCCAATGGACTGCAGAATGTCAGGTGTCCTTGTTCCCTGCTATTGAGTTCTTAGCATCAGGTATAACATTTTTCAGTTTTAGGTTGTCAATTTTGCCTTTTTTCTAGGTTCTGAACTCTTGCAATTTGTCATTCATATAAGAACTTCTGTCATTTACTTTTGCATTCCGGAACTTCCTAACATTGTTATTTTTAAGTTTGTGTGTTATTCACATCCTTTATATAGTCTGTATTTTGGCAGAAGTGTCTAAATGGGAGAAAATAAAGTTATGAGATCATACGGGAGAAACTCAGTCCTGGTGATAAAATGTTCTACTTTAAAGAAAGGTTGCCTGAATCATTATCATTATGTGTGGACTCTTCAGTTATATGAACAAAAATATTTACTATATATTTCCTATGTACAGATTCAGGCTGGTTGTGGTGTTCTGTCAGCTGTGGCAGTTGAGTAGCAGAATTAAGGTTAAATAAGTATTGAGACAGTGAAGAGAAAGAACCAAATCACTGCAATAGAAACTGCTGGAGTCCTGTGGCATTTTCTACCCCAGGACATGGAAGGTTAGGTGCAGAACAAAAAGTATTTTCCTCTGACCTCAATGTGTAAGGAGATCAACCTGAGGGCAGAATACTACAATAGAATTCCCTGGAGTGTGGGACTCACTGGTTTCTAATTTACATCTCAACCATCTAAATATAGATTTGTGACTATAGACTCAGTGGCAGACAGAAAGGCATGCATCCGCAATCTACCAGATATGATATCTAAATTGTACTCTAAGACAAGAGTATTCTTGTGCTTTTCCCCGTGATAATAGTCACTGTAATAAAAGTAGATATTTTAGATAAGGTGATGGGGCGTATAATGCCCCATTTTTCTCTAAGAAGGAGATTTCACAAACGTGTGTTTGCATTACTGGTAAATGACTCTAGACACCCGACTTAGATTCACTCTCATTCTTGCAAAGTTAAAAATTGTTTTCTCTCTTATTTCCTTTCTACTATGTCTACTCACCCCTCTCTCCTCAGTAAACCTGTCTAGTGTTATAAATGTGGGGATTATCTTTTTATTGGTAGAGAATACTTCCATAAGCTCCATGAGTTTTTGAAATTTAAACTGGGGATATTATAATCTTGTAAGTCTGTTCAGTGTCTTGGATCTTCGAAAATGTTTTCAACTTCTCTGGCCTGAAAGATTTAGCATTCAGTTATTACTTTTTAAACAAATTCTATCCAGGTGTTACATCATCATTTCAGCAGTTTCTAAAGGAAAGAAAAAAAAAACAAAAAACCCACAACTAATACCTGGCCAGAGTAGAAAACAAAATTACTGAGGACAGCCACATTGCCTATAATTTCTAAGTTTACCAGGGTTTCATTACTGGTCACTCTTCAATTTGTCTTTGAGAGGCAGGAGTATATTTCTGCAGAAGTTGACTCTAAGAGGCTTCCCAGGTAGTGCTAGTGGTAAAGAACCAGCCTGCCAATGCAGGAGATGTAAGAGACACAGGTTCAATCCCTGGGTCAGGAAGATCCTCTGGAGGAGGGCATGGCAATCCACTCCAGTATTCTTGCCTGGGGATTCCCACAGAGAAGACTGCTGGGCTACAGTCCATGGGGTCACCCAGAGTAGGACATGACTGAAGAGACTCAGTACATGCACACTGACACTAAAAGGATTTTGTATATTTTTAGTTTCTAGGTTTGTGTATTAGTGACTTTCTGCTGCCAAAAGGAACTCTGGTGAAACAGAACTAGTGTATGCTTAAGTCAGAGAACTCTGGGTCTAATTTTTTGTTCTGGTATTTAGACTATAAGATGGAAGCAGTCACCTTGTTCTCTTTTCTCATCTCTGAGATGGGTGCTACAGTGGGTGTTACAATGTGGTATCAGTTCAGTTCAATTCAGTCACTCAGTCGTGTCTGACTCTTTGTGACCCTATGAGCTGCAGCACACCAGACCTCCCTGTCCATCACCAACTCCTGGAGTATACCCAAACTCATGTCCATTGAGTCAGTGATGCCATCCAACCATCTCATCCTCTGTTGTCCCTTCTCCTCCTGCCCTCAATCTTTCACAGCATCAGGGTCTTTCCAATGAGTCAATTCTTTGCATCAGGTAGCCAAAGTATTGGAGTTTCAGCTTCACCATCAGTCCTTCCAATGAACACCCAGGATGCATCTCCTTTGGCATGGACTGGTTGGACCTCCTTGCAGTCCCAGGAGCTCTCAAGACTCTTCCCCAACACCACAGTTCAAAAGCATCAATTCTTCAATGCTCAGCTTTCTTTATAATCCAACTCTCACATCCATTCGTGACTACTGAAAAAAACATAGCCTTGACTAGATGGACTTTTATTGACAAAGTAATGTCTCTGCATTTCAATATGCTGTCTAGGTTGATAATAACTTTCTTTCCAGGGAGCAAGTGTCTTTTAGTTTCATGGCTGCAGTCACCATCTGCAGTGATTTTGGAGCCCAGAAAAATAAAGTCTGACACTGTTTCCCCATCTATTTGCCATTAATTGATGGGACTGGATGCCATGATCTTGGTTTTCTGAATGTTGAGCTTTAAGCCAAAATTTTTCACTCTCCACTTTCACTTTCATCAAGAGGCTTTTTAGTTCCTCTTCACTTTCTGCCATAAGGGTGGTGTCATCTGCATAGCTGAGGTTATTGATATTTCTCCCAGAAATCTTGATTCCAGCCCATGCTTCCTCCAGCCCAGTGTTTCTTGTGACGTACTCCGCATATAAGTTAAGTAAGCAGGGTGACAACATACAGCCTTGAGGTACTCTTTTTCCTTTTCGGAACCAGTCTGTTGTTCCATGTCCAGTTCTAACTGTTGCTTCCTGACCCACATACAGGTTTTTCAAGAGGCAGGCTAGGTGGTCTGGTATTCCCATCTCTTTCATAATTTTCCAGTTTATTGTGATCCACACAGTCAAAGGCTTTGGCATAGTCAAGAAAGCAGAAATCAGTGTTTTTCTTGCTTTTTCAATGATCCAGCAGATGTTGGCAATTTGATCACTGGTTCCTCTGCCTTTTCTAAAACCAGCTTGAACATCTGGAAGCTCATGGTTCACGTACTGCTGAAGCCTGTCTTGGAGATTTTTAAGCTTTACTAGCCTGTGATATAAGTTCAATTGTGCAGAAGTTTGAGCATTCTTTGGCATTGCCTTTCTTTGGGACTGGAATGAAAACTGACCTTTTCCAGTCCTGTGGCCACTGTTGAGTTTTTCAAATTTGCTGGCATACTGAGTGCAGCAGTTTTACAGCATCATCTTTTAGGATTTGAAATAACTCAGCTGGAATTCTATCACCTCCACTAGCTTTGTTAATAGTGATGTTCCCTAAAGCCCACTTGACTTCACATTCCAGGATATCTGGCTCTAGGTGAGTGATCACACCATCATGGTTATCTGGATCATTAAGATCTATTTTGTATAGTTCTTCTGTGTATTCTTGCCACCTCTTCTTAATATCTTCTGCTTCTGTTAGGTCCATACCATTTCTGTCCTTTATTCAGCCTGTCTTTGCATAAACTGTTCTCTTGGTATCTCTAATTTTCTTGAAGAGATCTCTAGTCTTTCCCATTCACTTGCTTTCCTCTATTTCTTTGCACTGATCACTGAGGAAGGCATTCTTATCTCTCCTTGCTATTCTTTGGAAATGTACATTCAAATGGGAATATCTTCCCTTTTCTCCTTTGCTTTTTGCTTTTCTTCTTTTCACAGCTATTTGTAAAGTCTCCTCAGACAGCCATTTTGTTTTTTTCCATTTCTTTTTCATGGGGATCGTCTTGATCCCTCTCTCCTGTACAGTGTCATGAACCTCCGTCCATAGTTCATCAGGCACTCTATCAGATCTAGTCCCTTAAATCCATTTCTCACTTCCACTGTTTAATCATAAAGGATTTGATTTAGGTCATACCTGAATGATCTAGTGGTTTTCTCTACTTTCTTCAATTTAAGTCTGAATTTGGTAATAAGGAGTTCATGATCTGAGCCACAGTCAGCTCCTGGTCTTATTTTTGCTGACTGTATAGAGCTTCTCCATCTTTGGCTAAAAGAATATAATAATCTGATTTCTGTGTTGACCATCTGGTGATGTCCATGTGTAGAGTCTTCTCTTGTGTTGTTGGAAGAGGGTGTTTGCTATGACCAGTGCATTGTCTTGGCAAAACTCTATTAGCCTTTGCCCTGCTTCATTCCATACTCCAAGGCCAAATTTGCCTGTTAATCCGGATGTTTCTTGACTTCCTACTTTTGCATTCCAGTCCCCTATAATGAAAAGGACATCTTTTTTGGGCGTTAGTTCTAAAAAGGTCTTGTAGGTCTTCATAGAACTGTTCAACTTCAGCTTCTTCAGCATTACTGGTTGGGGCACAGACTTGGATTACTGTGATATTGAATGGCTTGCCTTGGAAACAAACAGAGGTTATTCTGTCGTTTTAGAGATTGTATCCATGTACTGCATTTTGGACTGTTTTCTTGACTATGATGACTAATCCATTTCTTCTAAGGGATTCCTGCCCACAGTAGTAGATATAATGGTCATCTGAGTTAAATTCACCTATTCCAGCCCATTTTAGTTTTCCGATTCCTAGAATTTCGACATTCACTCTTGCTATCTCCTGTTTGACCACCTCCAATTTGCCTTGATTCGTGGACCTAATATTCCAGGTTCCTATGCAGTATTGCTCTTTACAGGATCAGACCTTGATTCTATCACCAGTCACATGCACAGCTGGGTATTGTTTTTGCTTGGCTTCATCCCTTCATTCTTTCTGGAGTTATCTCTCCACTGATCTCCAATAGCATATTGGGCATCTACCAACCTGGGGAGTTCCTCTTTCAGTATCCTATCATTTTGCCTTTTCATACTGTTCATGGGGTTCTCAAGGCAAGAATAGTAAAGTGGCTTGCCTCTCCCTTTTCCAGTGGACCACATTCTATCTGACCTCTCCACCATGACCCGTCCCTCTTGGGTGGCCCCACACGGCATGGCTTAGTTTCATTGAGTTAGACAAGGGTGTTGTCCATGTGATCATATTGGCTAGTTTTCTGCAACTGTGGTTTCAGTGTATCTGCCCTCTGATGCCCTCTCACAACACCTACTGTCTTACTTGGGTTTCTCTTACCTTGGACTGGACTTGGGGTATCTCCTCTTGGCCACTGCTCCTGACCTTAGACTTGGGGTATCTCCTCTCAGCCGCTGCTCCTGACCTTGGACTTAGGGTATCTCCTCTCGGCTGCTGCTCCTGACCTTGGACTTGGGGTATCTCCTCTCGGCTGCTGCTCCTGACCTTGGACATGGGGTGTCTCCTCTTGGCCCCTGCTCCTGACCTTGGACATGGGGTGTCTCCTCCTGGCCGTCGCTCCTGACTGTGGATGTGGGGTATCTCCTCTCAGCTGCTCCTGTGCCGCACAGCTGCCAATGTATGCTTTAGTTGTGTTATGCTTAGTCTAAGTAAGCTTACTTGTTCTAGTCAGAATTTCATCCTTCAGGAATGCTCCGCTAGGCTTTGATCACAGTAACCACAGTCTAGAGGCAGTTACTAAACAACTCAGTTATCTTTATAGGCAAGGAACATCTGAAGCCTTTCTATTTAACATAAGAAATATTACCTTTTAAAGTATCATTGGCTTCCCAGGTGGCTCAGTAGCAAAGAATTCACCTGCCAATGCAGGAGCCACAAGAAACATGGATTCAATTCCTGGGTTGGAAAGATCCATTGGAGAAGTAAATGGTAACCCATTCCAATATTCTAGCCTGGAAAATCCAATGGACAAAAGAACTTGGTGGGCTATAGTCCCTGGGGTCACAATGAATCAGATAAAACTAAGTGACTGAACACACACATAGATGCAAACTTTCATTGATGAAATCAGTGACTAGCTTCTTTGCATAGTGAAGGATAGCATGGCATCTCATGGATAAAATAAGTGATATTCAAGCTAAGTGTGTTAACTAGAACATTTTAGCATCACTTCTTAACACTTCTCTGTACAAAGGAAGCCCTGCAGTTTGTACTTTTTAGGGATAGAATACAAAGCTTGATCCTTGAATAGTCTAGTGTTTAATTATTGGGTGAAAGAAAAATTGAAGGGATATAGTTGTCTGAAAATAAGGTAATGGAATCCTGACTCTAGAATAAGATTGCATCTTATTTGAACAAACTTATTTGTCATTATGTTGGATTACCTGGCAGGTCAGAGAACTGGAGACTGTTTTATATCTGCTTTCTGCTGAATTCATGTGTAATAGATGATTGCGCATTTGTCTTGGAAACAAGTTTTGGAGACCAAAACTTTTGGCGCCTATACTTTTTAACCAAAAGCATTTCAAATTTGTGATTACCTTATTGTTTTATTTCAGTTAACAAGAATGGTTATTACAAAATTACTTATTTCATGAGGTGATATTAAATAAAATAAAGTACTTAACACTGTGTGAGTACATATGAAATGCTCAATAAAACTCTAGCTCTTATTATTAGAATTAGAAGGTAGATTGCCCATTTTGTTATATTGTCTGTCTGGGAATCTCAGTATGGTGGGCAAAAATCTAGAAGGTAGTTAAGATAAGTGAATTCTGAGAAGTATAAATTAGAATAATCTTGATTAATGACCTAACTGGGTTCACTTCACAACTTCCTGATGATACATAGTGAGTGAGAGAATATATATGTATGTGTGTGTGTGTATGCGTGTATATACACACATGCATGTATGTATAAATATATACACATACATGTACATATTTATATATGATGTGTATCTATTTTTCAATTTCTGTAGATCTTATTTAAATCTGAAAGTTGGACCTACTCAATAAATACCTCAAGTAGAGTGTTATGGAAGATTCGTGTGTCTTTCTAAAACTTCTCATTGCACCAACACCCTTCACTTTAGGTCAATAACTATAGATGTAATTGTCCATCAGTTAAATATCTGTTTTTCAGTTTATTGAG
>SJYQ01000887.1:82264-106928 GCA_006410935.1 Redunca redunca
CAAATTTCTAATAAAAGGAAACAACCTCATAAAAATGTAGAGAAATAAATAAAATAAATAAAATTTATTTATGCTAAACAAGCTAAATAAAATAAGCTAAGTAAGCTAAATAAAAATGGATTTATGTTTCTTCAGTGAAAATTTGCAATGACTGAAAAATGGAAAAGAATCAGTCTTGGAAACTGCCTGATGAAATTAAAACTTTCAAGCCTTTTTATAGAAAATATAATTTGTTATAAACTTTTTGGAACCCAATTCTTTCCATCTGTTTATTTTCTAATATAAATATTGGGGGTAATAATTTCCTTGTGGGACTATTGACACAACATCAAATATTTCTAATTGATACCCTCATCAATATAATACAGAAAATCACCACTGTTTGAAGAATGGATCTCAAATTTAAGTCACCTGATTTATCTCTGTTCTAAAAGAAAGTAGTTTTCCTTCTGTCTTACATACTGTTATGTTTCAGTTCAGTTCAGTTCAGTCGCTCTTGTAATTAACAATGCTCCTAGTAACTTGGTACAGCAGTAAAGTGAAAGTGAAAGTCATTCAGCTGTGTCTGACTCTTTCTCCATGGATTATACAGTCCATGGAATTCTCCCGGCCAGAATACTGGAGTGAGTAACCTTTCCCTTTTCCAGGGCATCTTCCCAATCCAGGGGTGGAATCCAGGTCTCCTGCATTGCAGGCAGATTCTTTACCAGTTGAGCCACAAGGGAGGCGAAGAATACTGGAGTGGGTAGCTTATCCCTTCTCCAGGGCATCTTCCTGACCCAGGAATCGAACTGGGATCTCCTGCATTGCAGGTAGATTCTTTACTAACTGAGCTTTCAGGGAAACCCTGGTACAGCGGTAAGTAGAATATATATTTTCTGTACAATATAATACTTACAGTGTCCCACGTTTAATAGTAAAGAGACATCTAAGACCAATTTTGTCGTTCACTATCTGTTTATGATCGAGTTCTGTTTTCATGTTTGTCATAAGTAAAATATACATGAAAATAGTGAAAATCATTAAGTCTATGATATGAATACACATTTTAAAATATAAACCATTACACATATTGTAGGTGTCGTTTTATTAATGTCTACTTTAATAATATCTGCTTTAAAGTGTTAAAAAAAAAACAAATAAAGGCTGAAGATATAAGCCATTTCTTTAATTCTATTAATAATGTCACATCTGCAGAATCCATTCTTTGCAAGAACTAAAAACATACTTACATTGGAGGCCCACTGCTTTCAGCTGGAGTTTATTTACACTGTGCCTGGTACACTACTTCTATAATGTAACAATATTAAATACCCATATTTTTGTTAGGTTCATTTTGGGAGAGTTAAGAACAAGAATATTATTGAATTAATAGTATCTGGAAGACTGTTATGACATTTGTTTGTTGTGTAGTAGCTAAGTCATGTCCGACTCTTTGAGACCCATGTACTGTAGCCCTTCCAGGTTCCTCTGTTCATGGGATTTCCCAGGCAAGAATACTGGAGTGGGTAGCCATTCCCTTCAGGGGATCTTCCCAACCCAGGGGCTGAATCTGCATCTCCTGCATTGGCAGGTGGATTCTTTACCACTGAGCCACCAGGCAAGCCCTGGAAATTACCAAAAGGTTGACTATCATTTTTATAGAATTTATTTTCATGCTGTGTTTGAGAAATCTAAAAGGCCAAATAGATTCTTATCACTTTATTAAAGACAGACTTTCACACACATGTAAATCATGATAGGTTGTTTTAAAATCTTGGTTACAGTAAGGATGTAAGATTAAGTCAATGAATAAGGAAGATGCCAAGAGAGACAAGCTGTCCTGATGTGGAGCTCAAGTTGGAAAAATGTTATTTCATAATATATAACTGGAAATTTATTCTGAAGACCCTTTTTGAAAGATGTTTCTATTCCTGGATTACCTGCATTGTCCCTGCATAGATTTGTGTTTGAAAATGTTACATATAGAGAGGCTGAATCATTTTTAGACACTACCCTCCCTTTAGAATAGCCCTATGGAGCCCATTGGGTATATAACCAAACCTTAGACAATTTTCTGCACCATCTAGTCAACAGTCTTTCCTGTAACACACAATTATCAACCTAACAGGATAGGGTCTGATTAATCTTTGTCTTAGTGCCAACTTCCTTTTATTTTAAAATTTTTCCAGAAAAAAAATGGAGATTTACATTTTTTAATGTATAAGCTCTATAATACAGTACAATATAACTTTAAATACATAAAAATTACCAGTGAATGAACAAATAATAACAAAAATGTTAGGGCTTCCCTGGTGGCTCAGATGGTAAAAAGTCTGCCTGCAATGCAGGAGATCCCAGTTTGATTCCTGGGTAGGGAAGATCAGCTGGAGTAGGAATAGACTACCCATTCCAGTATTATTGGGATTCCCGTGTGGCTCAGCTGGTAAAGAATCCACCTGCAATTTGGGAGAACTGGGTTTGATACCTGGGTTGTGAAGAGCCCCTGGAGGAGGGCATGGCAACCCACTCCAGTCTTCTTGCCTGGAGAATCCCATGGACAGAGCAGCCTAGCAGGATACAGTCCATGGGATTGCAGAGTTGAACATGACTCAGCAACTAAGCACACAGCACTCTAAATTACCAGTTTTGTAATTTTTCCAATCCTGCTGGCTATACAGATATAATTTTATATAGTTGTGATCATTGTGTATGCATCATTTTAAATTCTGCACTTTTTGCTCATTGATTTTGTGTGTGTGTCTGTTGCTGTCTTTAATTTTCAATTGAAGGATAATTGCTTTACAATGTTGTGTTGGCTTTTGTCATACAGGGACATGAATCAGCCATAAGTATACATATATCCCCTCCCTCTTGAACCTCTCTCCCATCGATAGCGGATGAGCTTCCTGTGTTCCTGTGTTATACAGCAACTTCCTATTATTAGTGCCAACTTCTTAACCACCTACGTCAGAGACTTATAGTTTATTATCTTGGGCCCATCGGCCTTGCCTTGCCAAATAATTCACATGTGATCTCTACCTTTTGTGTACCAAGTATCTGAAGTATTAATAAGCTTCTCTGGTGAATTTCAGGCACATTATAATTTGAGAAACACTTCAGCTTATATATATATATATAAATTTATTCATTTTAATTGGAGGTTAATTATTATACAATATTGTATTGGTTTTGCCATACATCAACATGAATCTGCCACAGGTATACACATGTTCCCCATCCTGAACACCCTTCCCTCCTCCCTCCCCATACCATCCCTCTGGGTAGTCCCAGTGCAACAGCCCCAAGCATCCAGTATCATGCATCGAACCTGGACTGGCGATTCGTTTCATATATGATATTATACATATTTTAATGACATTCTCCCAAATCATGCCACCCTCTCCCTCTCCCATAGAGTCCAAAAGACTGTTCTATACATCTGAGTCTCTTTTGCTGTCTCACATACAGGGTTATCATTACCATCTTTCTAAATAACATATATATGTGTTTGTTAGTATACTGTATTGGTGTTTTTCTTTCTGGCTTACTTCACTCTGTATAATAGGCTACAATTTCATCCACCTCATTAGAATAGATTCAAATGTATTCTTTTTAATGGCTGAGTAATACTCCATTGTGTATATATACCACAGCTTTTTTATCTATTCATCTGCTGATGGACATCTAGTTTGCTTCCATATCCTGGCTATTACAAACAGTGCTGCAATGAACATTGGGGTACATGTGTCTCTTTCTATTCTGGTTTCCTCAGTGTGTATGCCCAGCAGTGGGATTGCTGGGTCATAAGGCAGTTCTATTTCCAGTTTTTTAAGGAATCTCCACACTGTTCTCCATAGTGGCTGTACTAGTTTGCATTCCCACCAACAGTGTAAGAAGTTTCCCTTTTCTCCATACCCTCTCCAGCATTTATTGCTTGTAGACTTTTGGATTGCAGCCAATCTGACTGGTGTGAAATGGTACCTCATTGTGGTTGATTTGCATTTCTCTGATGATGAGTGATGTTGACCATCTTTTCATGTGTTTGTTAACCATCTGTATGTCTTCTTCGGTAAAATTGCAGGATATAAAATCAACACACAGAAATCCCTTGCATTTCTATACACTAATAATGAGAAAATAGAAAGAGAAATTAAGGAAATGACTCCATTCACCATTGCAACGAAAATAATAAAATACTTAGGAATATATCTACCTAAAGAAACTACTGGTTCCAAATAGGAAAGGGAGTACGTCAAGGCGTATATTGGCACCCTGCTCATTTAACTTATATGCAGAGTACATCATGAGAAACACTGGGCTGGAAGAAACACAAGCTGGAATCAAGATTTCTGGGAGAAATATCAATAACCTCAGATATGCAGATGACACCACCCTTATGGCAGAAAGTGAAGAGGAACTCAAAAGCCTCTTGATGAAAGTGAAAGAGGAGAGTGAAAAAGTTGGCTTAAAGCTCAACATTCAGAAAACGAAGATCATGGCAACCGGTTCCATCACTTCATGGGAAATAGATGGGGAAACAGTGAAAATAGCATCAGACTTTATTTTTTTGGGCTCCAAAATCACTGCAGAATGTGACTGCAGCCATGAAATTAAAAGAGGGTTACTCCTTGGAAGAAAAGTTATGACCAACTTAGATAGCATGTTGAAAAGCAGAGGCATTACTTTGCCAACAAAGGTCCGTCTAGTCAAGGCTATGTTTTTTCCAGTGGTCATGTATGGATGTGAGAGTTGCACTGTGAAGAAAGCTGAGTGCTAAAGAATTGATGCTTTTGAACTGTGGTGTTGGAGAAGACTCTTGAGAGTCCCTTGGACTGCAAGGAGATCCAACCAGTCCATTCTGAAGATTTCTTTGGAAGGAATGATGCTAAAGCTGAAACTCCAGTACTTTGGCCACCTCATGCAAAGAGCTGACTCATTGGAAAAGACTCTGATGCTGGGAGGGATTGGGGGCAGGAGGAGAAAGAGGAGAAGGAGACGACAGAGGGTGAGATGGCTGGATGGCATCACTGACTCGATGGACGTGAGTCTGAGTGAACTCCTGGAGTTGGTGATGGACAGGGAGGCCTGGCATGCTGCAATTTATGGGGTCGCAAAGAGTCAGACATGACTGAGCGACTGAACTAAACTGAACTGAAAGAAACTAAAGACCTATATATAGAAAAGTATAAAACACTGGTGAAGGAAATCAAAGAGGACACCAATTGATGGAGAAATATACCATGTTCATGGATCAGAAGAATCAATATAGTGAAGATGAGTATACTACCCAAAACAATCTATAGATTCAATGCAATCCCTATCAAGCTACCAGCAGTATTTTTCACAGAGCTAGAACAAATAATTTCACAATTTGTATGGAAATACAAAAAGCCTCGAATAGCCAAAGCAATCTTGAGAAAGAAGACTGGACTTGGAGGAATCAACCTGCCTGACTTCAGGCTCTACTACAAAGCCACAGTCATCAAGACAGTACGGTACTGGCACAAAGACAGAAATATAGATCAATGGAACAAAATTGAAAGCCCAGAGGTAAATCCACACACCTATGGACACCTTTTCTTTGAGGCACAGGAGGCAAGAATATACAATGGATTAAAGACAATCTCTTTAAGAAGTGGTGCTGGGAAAACTGGTCAACCACTTGTAAAAGAATGAAAGAAGAACACTTTCTAACACCATACACAAAAATAAACTCAAAATGCATTAAAGATCTAAATGTAAGAACAGAAACTATAGAACTCCTAGAGGAGAACATAGGCAAAACACTCTCTGACATAAATCACAGCAGGATCCTCTATGATCCACCCCCCAGAATTCTGGAAATTAAAGCAAAAATAAACAAATGGGATCTAATCAAAAGTAAAAGCTTCTGCACAACAAAGGAAAATATAAGCAAAGTGAAAAGACAGCCTTCTGATTGGGAGAAAATAATAGCAAATGAAGCAACTGACAAATAACTAATCTCAAAAATATACAAGCAACTTATGCAGCTCAATTCCAGAAAAATAAATGACCCAATCAAAAAATGGGCCAAAGACCTAAATAGACATTTCTCCAAAGAAGACATACGGATGGCTAACAAACACATGAAAAGATGCTCAACAGCACTCATTATCAGAGAAATGCAAATCAAAACCACAATGAGGTACCATTTCATGCCAGTCAGAATGGCTGTGATCAAGAAGTCTGCAAGCAGTAAATGCTGGAGAGGGTGTGGAGAAAAGGGAACACTTTTACATTGTTGGTGGGAATGCAAACTAGTACAGCCACTATGGAGAACAGTGTGGAGATTCCTTAAAAATCTGGAAATAGAACTGCCTTATGACCCAGCAATCCCACTGCTTGGCATACACACCGAGGAAACCAGAATAGAAAGAGACACATGTACCCCAATGTTCATCGCAGCACTGTTTATAATAGCCAGAACATGGAAACAACCTAGATGTCCATCAGCAGATGAATGGATAAGAAAGCAGTGGTACATATACACAATGGAGTATTACTCAGCCATTAAAAAGAACACATTTGAATCAGTTCTAAGGAGATGGATGGAACTGGACCCAATTATACAGAGTGAAGTAAGCCAGAAAGAAAAAACACCAATACAGTATACTAACGCATATATATGGAATTTAGAAAGATGGTGATGATGACCCTGTATGCGAGACAACAAAAGAGACTCAGATCTATAGTGTGAACTTTCGGACTCTGGGGGAGAGAGAGAGGGAGAGGGTGGGATGAGATGGGAGAATGGCATTGAAACATGTATACTATCATGTAAGAAACAAATCGCCAGTCTATGTCCGATTCAGGATGCTTGGGGCTGGTGCATGGGAGGACCCAGAGAGATGGTATGGAGTGGGAGGTGGGAGGGGATTCATGTTTGGGAACGCATGTACACTCGTGGTGAATTCATGTCAATGTTTGGCAAAACCAATACAGTACTGTAAAGTAAACTAAAGTTAAAATAAAAATTAAAAAAAAAGAAAAAGATCTATATGTAAGACCAGAAACTATACAACTCCTAGAGGAGAACATAGACAAAACACTCTCCGATATAAATCACAGCAGGATCCTCTGTGACCACCTCCCAGAATATTGGAAATCAAAGCAAAAATAAACAAATGGGACCTAACTAAACTTAAAAGCTTCTGCACAGCAAAGGAAACTATACACAAGGTGAAAAGACAGCCTTCAGAATGGGAGAAAATAATAGTAAAGGAAGCAACTGACAAACAACTAATCTCAAAAATATACAAGCAACTCCTGCAGGTCAATTCCAGAAAAATAAACGACCCACTTCATCTTATATTTATAGTTAAGACACATTCTTTCAACATTTGAACATTTAAAAAAGTACCGAAAAAAATCCTCCAAAGTTATATATTAAATATCTACTATTGTCAGTCACTACTTAAGCTCTTCTTTTTTCTAGGAGAAACAAGGACAAAGTACATATTTTAACTTATCACAAACATCTTAGATTGATGTTTAGAATGTTTGACACTAAAACAAGAAACATCACAATAATTCATATCCACTTTGTTGGACACTTTCTTTTGAATGTATGTTTTTGGGAAGGTTTAAATTAATGTTAACAGTTAATTATAACTTCTTTTTTTCTTTTTAGCTTAAGAGGATTCAATATGGAGCAGACACTAAATTAAATCTCTTTAGATAAAAATACATAAACTCCTCAGGCTTGTACCAGGATACCGTGTCTCTTGCTTTACCACTACAATTCCTAACTCAGTGTATTCAAATATTTATGTAATTCATAGATAGTATTCAATCCCTGGGTCAGGAAGATGCCATGGAGTAGGAAATGGCAACCCACTCCAGTATTCTTGCCTGAAAAATTCCATGGGCATAGAAGCCTGACAGGCTAGAGTTCATGGGGTTGTAAAGAGTTGAATATGAGAGAGCATGCATGAAAGGGAAGGTTTATGTCTTTAAAAACATTTTCACCTATCCTTAGAATAGGGAGACCCAAGATACTACCTTTTTATGGGGGTGAATTATTGCACAATTATTTTATAGATAATTATAAATGCAAATTCCAGCCTATATATTTCTAGGCTATAAAATTTGAAACACAGTCCTGCTCACATGCAATGTATGCATAAGAGACACAAGATGATTATATGTCCATTATCTGTCTGATCAGTTTTCAAGCCTGATATCTGTGTCATTATTCAGTTGCTAAGTCATGTCCAGCTTTTTGCAATCCAATGGACTGCAGAACAACCGGCTTCCCTGTCCTTCACTATCTTTCAGATTTTGCTCAAACTCATGTCCATTGAGTCAGTGATGCTACCTAACCATTTCATCTGCCGTCCTCTTCTGTCCTACCTGGCATCAAATTTGATGTTTATCTTCAGAAAAAGAACCTTGCATTTATCTGTTTTGAAGTGAGAATTTATGTTAATAATTACTCAAAATGTTTTGCTATTTTCCCACATGTTCTGCATGTGTGCACACTTACAGTTGAAGCTGTTTTCATTTTTTGAGATACTGTATTTTCTGATAGTCATACCACTGATTAAGAGAGTCAGTTCAGTTCAGTTCAGTCACTCAGCTGTATCCGACTCTTTGCGACCCCATGAACTGCAGCACGCCAGGCCTCCCTGTCCATCACCAACTCCTGGAGTCCATCCAAGCCATTGAGTCGGTAATGCCATCCAACCGTCTCATCCTGTCATCCCCTTCTCCTCCTGCCCTCAATCTTTCCCACCATCAGGGTCTTTTCAAATGAGTCAGCTCTTCGCATCAGGTGGCCAAAGTACTGCAGTTTCAGTTTCAACATCAGTCCTTCCAATGCACACCCAGGACTGATCTCCTTTAGGATGGACTGGTTGGATCTCCTTGCAGTCCAAGGAACTCTCAAGAGTCTTCACCAACACCACTTCTCAAAAGCATCAATTCTTCAGTGCTCAGCTTTCTTTATAGTCCAACTCTCACATACATACTTGACCACTGGAAAAACCATTGCCTTGACTAGACAGATCTTTGTTGGTAAAGTAATGTCTCTGCTTTTTAATATTCTGTCTAGGTTGGTAATAACTTTCCTTCCAAGGAGTAAGCATCTTTTAATTTCATGGCTACAATCACCATCTGCAGTGATTTTCGATCCCAGAAAAATAAAGTCAACCAACTGTTTAAATTGTTTCCCCATCTATTTGCCATGAAGTAATGGGACCAGATGCCATGATCTTAATTTTCTGAATGTTGAGCTTTAATCCAACTTTTTCACTCTCCTTTTTCACTTTCATCAAGAGGCTCTTTGGTTCTTCTTCACTTTCTGCCATAAAGGTGGTATCGTCTTTGTATCTGAGGTTATTGATATTTCTCCTGGCAATTTTGATTCCAGCTTGTGCTTCCTCCAGCCCAATGTTTCTCATGATGTACTCTGCATATAAGTTAAATAAGTAGGGTTGACGTACAGCCTTGACGTACTCCTTTTCCTATTTGGAGTCTGTTGTTCCATGTCCAGTTCTAACTGTTGCTTCCTGACCTGCAGATAGATTTCTCAAGAGGCAAGTCAGTTTATCTGGTATTCCCATCGCTTTCAGAATTTTCCACAGTGTAATGTGATCCACACAGTCATACGCTTTGGCATAATCAATAAAGCATAAACTGGTGTTTTCTGGAACTCTCTTTCTTTTTTGATGATCCAGCGGATGTTGGCAATTTGATCTCTGGTTCCTCTGCCTCTTCTGGAATTAGCTTGAACATCTGGAAGTTCATGGTTCACGTATTGCTGAAGCCTGGCTTGGAGAATTTTAAGCATCACTTTACTAGTGTGAGATGAGTGCAATTGTGCAGTAGTTTGAGCATTCTTTGGCATCGCCTTTCTTTGAAATTGGAATGAAAACTGACCTTTTCCAGTCCTGTGGCCACTGCTGAGTTTTCCAAATTTGCTGGCATATTGAGTGCAGCACTTTCACAGCATCATCTTTCAGGATTTGAAATAGCTCAGCTGGAACTCCATCACCTCCACTGGCTTTGTTCATAGTGATGCTTCCTAAGGCCCATTTGACTTCACATTCCAGGATGTCTGGCTCTAAGTGAGTGATCACACCATCATGATTATCTGGGTCATGAAGATCTTTTTTGTACAGTTTTTCTGTGTATTCTTGCCACCTCTTCTTAATATCTTCTGCTTCTGTTAGGTCCCTACAATTTGTCTTTTATTGAGCCCATCTTTGCATAAAATGTTTCCTTGGTATCTCTAATTTTATTGAAGCGATCTCTAGTCTTACAGGCCCCTTAATACTGTGTCTGTGCCTTCCTTATTTCAATGAGTTGTATCACCATTCTCTTAAAGAAATTTGAGTAGTCAAACTGAACTTCTTGTCTTTTACTCCCTCCCTCTAATCACTGAATCTTATTGATCATGTATCATAAAAACAAGTGAATCTCTACCACCATTTCCTTAGGACGAAGAAGTAAAATGAGAGTTCAGCAGTTGTCTCAATTTAAGATAATGCACCATGCTATTGAAAACTGGTCAAATAATTGATTTAATTTTCTAAAAAGATACAAAGTACAGTTTCAGTGCTTTCTAATGAGGTCCCTTAGGCCCATCAACCACCCTCCAGACTAGATGAGAAAACAATTCATCAGAAAAATTTAGGGGGATGTTTTACAAAAGCTTTCCAATTACCAAGGCTGTTGTGTTCCAACCCCTTCTTCAATCTCAAACCAAGAGGATTAGATTCAAGGAATCTTTGTCAGATTCTTAAGACAACAATTTATATCAATCAACCCCATCTGAAAAAGTCTGTGTATAGTTCCCCTCTCCCCACCCCCCAAGCTATTTCCTCAGGGAAGAATAATAAGAGACAGTCACTCTGATGCTGAGTAACTATGATTGCCTTGCTAGAAAGTGGATTGCAACCATGAGGTCTGTAGGGCATGGATAGAGATATCCTGAATGTGCAAAACAGCTCTCCAAGGAAATGACCAGCCTGGAGCACCTGCACCACAGACATTGGCTGCACCAGCTCTAGATAATAGCAACACTAGTCAAGCAGGCCTATTTTAATCCCTTAACATTCTTTCCTTCATTCATCCAAAACCTGGGGGAGGTATGACTGCCTCTGTGAAGTGAAGTCACTCAGTCGTGTCTGACTCTTAGTGACCCCATGGACTGCAGCCTACCAGGCTCCTCCGTCCATGGGATTTTCCAGGCAAGAGTACTGGAGTGGGGTGCCATTGCCTTCTCCAAGAATGACTGCCTCTACTTCCCCACTATTACAGAATTTCCTGGACAAGACAAATTAGGAAAATCAAGTGTTCATTTTGGTGAGATTGATATTTTGATATTGTGGTGACCTTTCTCACATTGAATATAGTATTGTTATTTACCACCTTCAAGTGCTTGGAAAGATATAGGATGCAAGCAAGATGGTTTTGGGATGAGGAAAAATATGACAAGAGCAGGCTTGAACATAAGGTGAAAAATAAATGTATTTGTTTCCTTCCAAACAATTGGATTTAGCTCATTCTGCATATGAGAAATTCACCAGCAATGTTTACTGCAGCGGTCTACTTTAATAGTATATTCACTTCAAATTTTCCCAGCTCTTAGGGGAAAAAAATGGCCTCATGGCAGTCCAAGTGATCATTTTTATATATAAATACATTTAAGTCTGAGTCCTCGTTAATATTGTTTGACTGTTTCCTTTAGCTTAAAGATAAATGGTGAGATTCTTAACCTGGGTTTCCTTCCCTCTTTAGCCTCATCTTTTTCACTGTACCCACTTCCCAATTCATATTTCCTTTTCACCAATCGTTGACATTTTTTATAGAGATATAACTGACTTATAACACTGTGCAAGTTTAAGATATACAACATGTTTAGTTGATACATTTATGTAGTGCAGTCTGATTACCACTGTAGCATTAGTTAACACTTCTTTCACATCACATGATTATTTTGTGGGCATATGGTGAGAAAAATTAAGATATCTTTTCATTTTCTGATGTAGCTGGTCTTTTGAAATTTCTTCTTAATGTGTAATATCTAACACTGCCACTTATTTATCTGGCCCACTTTTCCTCATGCCCTTGTTGCAGTTTGTATAACTCTTTTTGCATATTTCCCTAGAGACTTAAGATGGGATCAGATGTTTATATTTATGAGACATCCTTCAAACTATACACTTTCACAGTCAGAGCTTTTATAATTGCTTTTCGTGGTAACGTTAACTTTTGGTATCATTTAGTAATCTGTAAGAGGACTTCCCTGGTCAACTACTGATGCCAAGGGATTGTGGTTTCTCTAATGTCATAGGCCATTGTAGTGGCATTTACCATATTTCTGAATGACTGAATGGAAGAGGAAAATATCTGGAACAGCAGAACCATGTATAAAGTTTTATATTGTCCTGCCAATAAGTTTTTCAGGCACAGTGGAAGACTGTCTTATTTTTTTAATGTTTTATTTTGTATTGGAATATAGCTGATTACCAATGTTGTGATAGTTTCAGGTGGACAGCAAAGGGACTCAGCCATATATTTATATTAATACATGTATCCATTCTCTCTCAAATTCTCCTCCCATCCAGGCTGTCACACAACACTGAGCAGAATTCTATCTGCTATACAATAGGATCTTGTTGGTTACCCAGTTTTGAATATAACAGTGTATACCTGTTCATCCACACTCCCTATCCATTCCCCCATCCTTCCACCTGCTTACCCACCACTAGCAACCATAAGTTCATTCTCTGTGTTGCTGAGTCTGTTTCTGTTTTGTAAGTAAGTTCATTTGTATCATTTTTTTAAACTATCTTATGTTTTTAAGAATATTTTTGGCTTCATTGTGTCTCAATTAAATATAAACATACTAAAGGAGAATCTTTAGTATGCATTGTCTGGAAGTCTCACAAAGGCAGATATGTTGTCTTTTATTGCAATAACAAAGTTACTCTGTCATTAGAGATAATAGAAAAATAAAAAAAGATGATAAGATAGCTGAAAATGAAGCAAAAAAAAAAAAAAAACTTTGTTAAGGAGGCCTAACTTAATAATGTATTTTATGGGTATTTATGGAAATTTTGCATAATATTTTTTCTTCTTTCACTCCTTTGTGGGCTTGTGTGTAAGTTAGTCCCTGCTAATTGCACCCTTCTGGTAGTCTTGACTCTTCACTGAGGTCAGCCTTTGGCAAGTTTACAATGGTCCCTTTGTTAACTAAAGATCAGAGATTTAGCAATCTTGGTGCATTACTCTTTTAATGTAATGTAATGATGCTTATTATTGTGGCTTTCTTAGCTAATATCTAAAGACAGGTCTTTGACAATCATGCTACTCTCTCTCATTTAAAAGGCAAAATTAGATTACTCCATTTGCCTTAGTTCACAACACATGGCCATTAGGTTTCTTAATGCATTTGGAAAACTCAATAATTCCTTGCTCAGATTAGATTTTATTAGATTTGGATGTCTTTTGTACTAACTTTTAAAGAGCTGTAGACAGTATAATCAGATTAAAGTCCCAGACTCAATGGCTTACAATATATTATAACATTTTTATTGGCTCTTTATAAGCACCTAAAGTCACATTGAGAACAATATAGTACTGAGACTTCACAAAATTAAATTCAGAAAGTGAGAAATTTCCATATCCCTACATTGTAGAGTTATTTTTCCCTTTTCAGGATATTTCTTTGTTTTCGCATACTTTTATAGTTATCAGGAAGAAGAGGACATATGTTATTTATAAAATAATAATAAGATTATATGTAGCTTACATATATTATCTATTACATAAAATAAGAAAAGATAGTATGTAAAACAGAAATTACTTCTTATTTTTACATAGTTTTTATGATACATATGGGATAATTTATTGCCATATCAGTGCTATCATAATCAAAACCTACATCTTTGATTAAATTACCAGAAAATAAAGACCATGCATTATAAAATTTTTCCTATATACTGACTAGAGAGACAATGGCATTTTAAATACATATTTTACAATAAATGCCAGAGAGGACATGGGGAGAAGGGAACCCTCTTACACTGTTGGTGGGAATGTAAATTGATATATCCACTATGGAAAATAGTATGGAGGTACATTAAAAAATAAAATAGAGCTACTATTTGGGCCCAGCAATCTCATTCTTGAGCATATAATCAGAGAAAAACATGATCTGAAAGGATATATGCACCCTGATGTTCATTGCAGCACTGTTTACATGTGAAGACATGGAAGCAACCTAAATGTCCATCAACAGAGGAGTGGATAAAGACGTGGTACATATATGCAATGGAATATTATCAGCCATTAAAAAGAATGAAATAATGTCATTTACAGCAATATGGATGGACCTAGAGAGTGTCATATTGAGTGAAGTAAGTCAGACAGAGAAGGTGAAATATTGATATCCCTTATATGTGGAATCTAAAAAGTAATGATACAAATGAACTTACTTCTAAAACAGAAACATCCGCACAGACATAGAGAACAAACTTATGGTTCCCAGTGAGGTGGCAGTGCGGGGAGAAGGAATAGTTAGGGAGTTTGGGATGGACTTGTACAAACTGCTATATTTTTAAATGGATAACCAACAAGGAGTTACTGTATAGCATATGGAACTCTGCTCAATGCTTTGTGGCAGCCAGGATGGGAGGGGAGTTTGGGGGTGAATAGATACATGTATATGTATGGCTGTGCCCTTTTGCTATCACTTTTTGCTGAAACTATCACAATATTGGTAATTGGCTATACCCTAATACAAAATAAAAGGTTCAAAAGAAAAAAAAAGAAGAAATAGTCAAGAAGACAAATACAACTGTTTTAATAACTGACTTTACTTCTGATAGTAAAGTTTTCTTGAAAATGAAGGTTAGAGTTCAGTAAGTGACAAAGACAACACAATAAAATCAACATCAAAAATAATATTAAGTATATAAGGCAAATGCTAGATCTTAAGTGTGTATAACTCATTCAAAGTAATATGTCATTGTAACATTGAAAGACTTTGGATCACTATACATTTAAGAAATATGTTTATCAAATTCTTTTTTTCATCCTTATGGTATTTAATTTTTAATCTTGTATTTTTAAATTAATTTTTATTGGAGTATAGTTGATTTACAGTGCTGTAAATGTTACTTCTGTTGTACAGCAAAGTGAATCAGTTATACATGTACAGTTCCCTCTTCTATACAATAGGTAGTTATCTGTTTCATATATAGTCATCCTGTGTATGTGTCAGACTCAATCACCCCAATGTAAAATGAATATTCCTATAGCATGTGTGCCTCATGAGTCCATTGTCTCCTTGGAATAAGTAGTTCCTTTAGAGTCCATTGTCTCCTGGGAATAGTTCCTTTAGTGCTTACATTTCTTTACTGTCGACTTAACTTTGATTCTTTAGGAGTTTGGCTGATCACCTTTGCATATGTTTCATTTATACCATAAACATCTGATGTGCTTGGTTTCCTGGGTGTTACATTTGGAACTATCTGCCTTTTTGTCCTTGTTGCAAGGCAAGCACTGGAGTGAGAGGGAGGGCATATGAGGCTGGATGAAGTTGGGTCATACTGCAAACACTCCAGGGGAAAGGGTCCAACAGTCCCAGCTACAGTCACTTTATCTCAAATTAAAAACCCCTGACCTGTTCCCTAGTATGGTAGTTCTTGTCATCTCAAGTCTTATAAGCATTAGAATTTTCTAGTTTATCTGGGTAACGACTTTCTCCTTCTATAATCTGAAAACATGACCCTTTTGGTTACACCCCATGCTTGTCTGTTTGAATAGAGTATAAATAATCCCAGCTATAAAATATGTTTATTCCCTGATGGATCAGACAGTAAATAATCTACCTGCAATGCAGGAGACCTGGGTTCAATCACTGAGTTGGGAAGATCCCCTGGAGGAGGGCATGGCAACCCACTCCAGTATTCTTCCCTGGAGAATCCCCATGGACAGAGGAGCCTGGAAGGCTACAGTCCATGGGGTCTCAAAGAGTCGGACATGACTGAGCAATTAAGCAGCAGCAGTAGCATAAAATATGTTTATGTTTTGTGTGACAGTTGATGATAGGTAACCTATTTAGTAGCTTTTCCTCCCTTGACTGAGAACAGCAGATCTCTGAATTATACCCTGGGACCACACAAGTTGTTATCCAAATCGAGATGATATTGTGACTAGAAAGGACAGTATTAATAATCATGCTGGGAAAAATGGGTGTAAACTATTACTGTCCCAGGCAAACCACTATGTATGGGTATACTCTAAGTATAATACTTTAGGATTTATGCATTTTTTAAAAAGACTTATATTGCACTCAAGGATGCAATCATTTGTATTGATCTATTGTTCTTTGTGGAGAAGGCTTGTTTGTATACGTATTTATTGTTGTTCAGTCATTAAGTCCTGTCAGATTCTTTGCATCCCCATGGACTGCAGCATACCAGGCTCCTCTGTTCTTCTCCATCTCCCAGAGTGCATATATATATTCTCACAAATGAGAAGAGCAACTCTTAGAAACCCAAGGCTATATTTTGTGATTATTTTCATTTTCTCCAAGGTACAAAATCAATACTTTTTCTAAGTAAATGTCTATAATTGAAGTACCCATGACATGAATTGTTTCATAATTATTCTGACCATGACTTAAATGACCCAGATTACAATAAAGCAGTTGACATTTTAAGTATACACCAGGAACATATTAATCTCCAACAACTATGAGGGTTTTATACATTATTCTCTTTGACTGACTGAGTGTTAACTAGTAAATGGGATGGCTTGATTAAAATATATGCAATACATCTTCCTCAAACACAGAATTAATTGATTCTTTCTACTAAGCTTTCACTTTACTGAGCTTTTTTTATGTATTGCTGTTTACTTCAATTATTGTTAATCTCCACATTGCATCATCTATGGTGTTATTACTGTTATTATTATCAAAATTATTAGATAAAGGAAACTGAACAAGTTGTAGTTAATAAATGGGTTGGTATTTTCATCTAGAACTAACAATAAAGTAGAGATTAGGAGACATTTTACACAGAAATGTCAAGATGGCAGAGAAGAAGGAAGTTCGCTCATCTTCTCCTGTGAGAACTCCAAAATTACAACTTGCTGCTTAACAACCATCGAGAGGAGAATATTGGGTCCCACCAATAAAAAAGATACCCCACATCCAAGGGCAAAGGAGAACCCCCAGCCAAATGATAGGAGGGAAGAAATCACGTTTGGAATCAAACTCCACACAGGCCAGAGGGCTTGGAGGGCTCAAAGAAAAAATTGCTGTGCACCAGGAGACCCTACAGAGACTGAGCCAGACCTGCATTTGAGTATTTCTGTGTCTCCTGTGGGGGTATGGGTCTGCACTAGCCTGCCACAGGGGCAGGGGCTCTGGGTGCATCAGACCTGGGTGTAGCATAAGCCCTCTTGGAGGAGGTCACCATTAACCCCACCATAGAGCCACTGGAACTTATAAAGGACTGTGGAAACAGACTCTTGGAAGGCACAAACAAACCCTGTGTGCACCAGGACCCAGGAGAAAGGAGCAGTGATCCCACAAGAGACAGACCCAGACTTGCCTGTGAGTGTCCAAGAGTCTCTGGTATAGGCATGGGTTGGCATTGCCCTGCTGCAGGGTCAGGGGTACTGAGTGTAGAATTGCATGCACAGAACCTTTTGAAGGAGGTTGCCAATATCTTCATTACCTCCACTATAGTTTGGTCTCAGGTCAAATAGCTGGGAGGGGATACAGCCCCACCAATCAAGAGAAAATTGGATTAAAAATTTCTGAACATTGCCCTGCCCATCAGAACAAGACCCAGTTCCCCCATAGTCAGTCTCTCCCATCAGGAAGCTTTCATAAGCCTCTTATCGTCACTGGTCAGAGGCCAGTCAGAATGAAAACCACAATCACAGAAGACTAATCAAATTGATCACATAGACCACAGCCTTGTCTAATTCAATGAAACTACGAATCATGCCATGTAAGGCCACCCAAGGCATACGGCTCATGGTGGAGAGGTCTGACAAAATGGGGTCCACTGGAGAAGGCAGTGGAAAACCACTTCAACATTCTTGCTTGAGAACCCCATGAACAGTATGAAAAAGCAAAAGGATAGGACACTGAAAGATGAACTCCACAGTTCGGTAGGTGTCCAATATGCTGCTGGAGATCAGTGGAGAAATATCTCCAGAAAGAATGAAGAGATGGGGCTAAAGCAAAAACAACACCTAGTTGTGGATGTGACTGGTGATGGAAGTAAAGTCCAATGTTGTAAAGAGCAATATTGCATAGGAACCTGGAATGTTAGGTCCATGAATCAAGGTAAATTGGAAGTGGTCAAACAGGAGATGTATGCAAGACAGCAAAAGAGCCATAGATGTATAGAACAGTCTTTTGGACTCTGGGAGAGGGAGAGGGTGGGATGATTTGGGAGAATGGCATTGAAACATGTATACTATCATATAAGAAATGAATCGCCAGTCTAGGTTCGATGCAGGATACACAGGATGCTTGGGTCTGGTGCACTAGGATGACCCAGAGAGATGGTATGGGGAGGGAGGTGGGAGGGGGGTTCAGGATTGGGAACACGTGTACATCCGTGATGGACTCATGTTGATGTATGGCAAAACCAATACAGTATTGTAAAGTAAAATTAAAAAAAAAACAAACAAACATGGGAGATGGTAAGAGTGAACATCGACATTTTAGGAATCAGTGAACTAAAATGGACTGGAATGGGTGAATTTAACTCAGATGGCCATTATATATACTATGTGGACAGTAATCCCTTAGAAAAAATGGAGTAGTCCTCATAGTCAACAAAAAAATCCAAAATGCAGTTCTTGAGTGCAATCACAAAAAACAGAATGATCTCTGTTCATTTTCGGGGCAAACCATTCAATATCACATTAATCCAAGTATATGCCCCAACCAGTAATGCTGAAGAAGCAGAAGTTGAATGGTTCTATAAAGACCTACAAGACCTTCTAGAACTAACACCCAAAAAGGATGTCCTTTTCATTATAGGGGACTAGAATGCAAAAGTAGGAAGTCAAGAGATTCCTGGAGTAACAGGGAAATTTGGCCTTGGAATACAAAATGAAGGAGGGCAAAGGCTAACAGAGTTTTGCCAAGAGAACGTACTGGTCATACAAAACACTGACTTCCAACAACACAAGAGAAGACTCTAAACCTGGATCTGATAGACAGTGTGCCTGAAGAATTACAGACAGGTTCATGACATTGTATAGGAGGCAGTGATCAAGAGGATCCTCAAGAAAAAAATGCAAAAGGCAAAATATTTGTCTGAGGAGACCTTACAAATATCTGAGAGAGAAGAGAAGCTAAAGGCAAAGTAGAAAAAGAAAGATATAGCTATTTGATTGCAGTTCCAAAGAATATGAAGGAGAGATAAGAAGGCCTTCCTCAGTGATCAGTGCAAAGAAATAGAGGAAAACAACAGAATGGGAAAGACTAGAGATCTCTTCAAGAAAATTAGAGATACCAAGGGAACATTTCACGCAATGATGGGTACAATAAACGGCATAAATAGTATGGACCTAACAGAAGCAGAAGATATTAAGATGAGGTGGCAAGAATACACACAAGAACTATACAAAAAAGACCTTCATCACCCAGATAACCACGATGGTGTGTTCACTCACCTAGAGCCAGACATCCTGGAATGTGAAGTCAAGTGGGCCTTAGGAAGCATCTCTGCAAACAAAGCCAGTGGAGCTGATGGAATTTCAGTTGAGCTATTTCAAATCCTAAAAATTGATTCTGTGAAAGTGCTGCACTCCATATGCCAGAAAATTTGGAAAACTCAGCTTTGGACACAGGAGTGGAAAAGGTCAGTTTTCATCCCAATCCCAAAGAAAGGAAATGCCAAAGAATGTTCAAACTACTGCACAATTGCACTCATGTCACATGCTAGCAAAGTAATGCTCAAAATTCTCCAAGCCAGGTTTCAACAGTACATGAACTGTAAGCTTTCAGATATTCAAGCAGGATTTAGAAAAGGCAGAGGAACCAAAGATCAAATTGCCAGCATTCGTTGTATCATCAAAAAAGTAAGAGAGTTCCAGAAAAACATTCTACTTCTGCTTTACTGACCATGCCAAAGCCTTTGACTATTTAGATCTCAACATATGGTGGAAAGTAAAAGAGGAGAGTGAAAAAGTTGACTTAAAACTCAACATTCAGGAAACCAATATCATGGCATCTGGTCCCATCACTTCATGGCAAATAGATGGGGAAACAATGGAAACAATGAGAGACTTAAGATGAGGTGGCAAGAATACACACAAGAACTATACAAAAAAGACCTTCATCACCCAGATAACCACGATGGTGTGATCACTCACCTAGAGCCAGACATCCTGAGAGACTTAATTTTTTTAGGGGTCAAAATTCACTGCAGATGGTGACTGCAGCAATAAATGTAAAAGACGCTTGCTCTTTGGAAGAAAAGCTGTGACCAAAGTAGACACCATATTAAAAAGCAGAGACATTACTCTGCCAACAAAGGTCCATCTAGTCAAAGCTATTGTTTTTCCAGTAGTCATGTATGGATGTGAGAGCTGGACTCTAAACAAAGCTGAGCACTGAAGAATTGATGCTTTTGAACTGTGGTGATGGAGGAGATCCAACCAGTCCATCCTAAAGGAAATCAATCCTGAATATTCATTGGAAGGACTGATTCTGAACCTGAAACTCTAATACTTTGGCTACCTGATGCAAGGAAGTGACCCTGATGCTAAGAAAGATTGAAGGCAGGAGGAGAAGGAGACAACAGAGGATAAAATGGTTGGATGGCATCACTGACTCAGTGCACATGAGTTTGAGCAATCTCCAGGAGTTGGTGATGGATAGGGAAGCCTGGAGGGCTGTAGTCCATGGGGTCACAAAGAGTTCAGACTGTGCGACTGAACTGAAATGACAGAGAAAGTCAAATAATAAAAATTTTAGTTATTTAGACCACATATGATCTCTGTTACCTATTCTTTATTAATTTTTCCTGTCCCTTAAAAAAGGAACTTGATGAAGCCCATGGAATGCAGTTTTTCCCCACATTCTGTAATGTATGGCATAATTTCTCTATCCCATACATAGTAAAATAAATGCTTTATGATTCTATGAATCACCTATAAATAACATACTTTCTTCGTGCCTTCAAAATCTCTACTCCTGACAAACCGGACTAGAATTGTTCCAGATTCATGCATATCTACCTAACCTCATTATTCACAATGCCTGGCCACATTTTGCAGAGAACCATTGACATGGAACATCCTTCCTATTAGTTTTTTTATTCCTTTGGGCCACTTCACATCTCTGAGGAAAAGGAGGGTGGGCTGCATGTGTTCTTAGCTTCGATTTCTATGCCTTCCTGGTCATTTATGGTCAGTGCAATCTTGGGTAAGTAAATGGACTTTGGTGGTGGTTTAGTTGCTAAGTCGTGCCCCCATGGACTGTAACTCGCCAGGTTCCCCTGTTCATGGGATTTTCCAGGCAAGAACACTAGAGTGGGCTGCCATTTCTTTCCATTTACTGTGCTTCAAATTCATCATCTTTATTTTTTATTTTTATTTTTTTAATTTTTATTTTAACTTTAGTTTACTTTACTGTATTGGTTTTGCAAGACATTGACATGAATTCACCACGAGTGTACATGCGTTCCCCAACACGAATCCCCTCCCATCATCTTTAAAAGGTGACTAAATGATATAACCAAACTCTCTGTGTTGTTCCAGTTTTAAACAATGTCAAGCACATAGTAAACCCTCAGTAAAGCTATTATTATTATCTTTTTTATTTTAGTGCTAGCTAAAGTCTACCACTAGAATCATACCTACTAGGATATTTTCAGTTTCTTTCACTTTAGTAATAATGTACTTAACTATAGCAACATGAGACACTTGCTACCAGATGCAAGGGATTAAGTGTATCTTTTTTAAATTAATAAGATAGTGCCCCTGCCTTGTCAATATATAAGATAATTATCTGAGTAATTATAATATCTGACTGGATATGATGAATGGTATTGTGGTTCAAAGTAAAGCTGTGTTAGTTTTCTCTATTAGAAGGAACAGCAAAGGCTTCATAGAGAATGTATAATGTGTGAAATATCTTTGAAAATTTGGAAAAACAGTAATGAGTAGAGGACCATTGTAAAATTTTGAATGCTGAGATATGTGCCTTGACAAGCTCTCAGGAAACATTGAACATACAATACATCTCTTTCTAGAGAGTCACACAGTGTTGAGATATTTGATCTGACTGGGAAATGCAGGATGGTGCATAGCTACAGGAGACTGCATGCTAAAAAGGTACAGCAAAGGTGAAAGTTGAAGGTAATCTAGATTAAAGAGAGTGTGATGGTAACAGAAAAGGTGAGATTGACTAGAAAGGATAACACTTCTACTGGTAGCTTTCACCAACTGCACATTATTTTTGTGTGTGTGTCAACCACATGTAATCAAAGTTTAATGTCTCTCTTAAACCCTTTTGTAATAAGGATAATCCTGTACCATTAATAGGGATTGGGAACTTAAATGGAAAAATTTTAGGAAATGGAGGAACTAGTGAAAGAG
This sequence comes from Redunca redunca, assembly GCA_006410935.1. Classification (NCBI taxonomy): domain Eukaryota; kingdom Metazoa; phylum Chordata; class Mammalia; order Artiodactyla; family Bovidae; genus Redunca; species Redunca redunca. The sequence goes on from SJYQ01000887.1 coordinate 104,861, forward strand.
CAGGCAAAAAAAAAAAATAGGATTGCTGGACAGCAAAGCAGAGAAATGGGGCCTCCTTTAATAAATCATAGTTGAATCTATGGATCTCAAAATTCAACTCAGTAGCAGAGACTTAGAAAAAGAAGGGGGGGGATACCAACACTGTTTTAGGAAGGACTGTGTACAGAAAATGAGAGCATGAAAAGAAATAACTTTAGAATTAGCAATGTCCAATCCAAAAAAATGTGAAGAAGGAAAGTGATATATTCTGTCACAAATTAACTGTTTTACCCTTATTGCCTATCCCAAAATTCAGAATTTTGGTTGTGCTGCTGAGTGACATTCTGAACTGTGAGTTCTAACAAATGCAGAAGCTATGTGAGAGTATTAGGAAACGCTAATCAATTAATTCAGAAAGACCTATGACAGTTAAGTCTCAGAATCTTAATGATCCCTAAATTTAGGCTTTAAATTCTGTGTGGGCTGGATACTAGCACAGTCCCTGGGATACGTCAAACACTCAGTCAGTAATCATTGAAAACCTGCTGGTCATCACATAGTCATCCTCACAGACATTCATTCTCTTGCTATTATTCCTTTTGGGATATTTAATAACATCATGCTATTGTGCATCCAAGAAGTGAATGGTCACTGTCAAGCCCCCTATTTTATTGTGATATCAACTGTGGGATCCTAAAAAATATCATAGGCATCATTAACAAGAGTATTAGTTAGCTACTGCCACAAGAACCCCAAAACTTAATGTTTTCAAACAGCAGTAATGTAATCTTCTGTTCAGTATCTTATGTGGCCGTTACAGTCAGCTGTATTCTATTGCCCAGACTTCAGGTTGGCCTGGATCGTCTCTCTGTCCCTTGTCTCTTTAGAACAGAACTTATCTGGAGTGTGTGGAGTTCTCCAAGTTTTCTGTCCTGAAGCACTGGTTACCTGGATACTGCTATTATAGAAAATCATCCATGTATAAGAGGTGGACCCCAAAGTCACCTTTTGAAAGGTAAAGTCATATCTGTTCATATGTCATTGGCTAAAGGAAGTCATGTGGCAAAGCACACTCTCCCGTGTTAAGGATGCCAACTAAGAGGACACAGCAAGACGCAAGCATATGATAACACCTGGAGAGTAAAGTATGAGGATCAGTCACAACACAGGATCCCTTGTCCCTACCCCTTCAACTTTTCCCTCTGGTACTTTTCTTAGTGGATTCAGTATTATCATTATTCCCTTTGATCATGATCACCACAATGGATCACCCTACCCTTTCTTTAATAAATAATGCAAACATTTGAGAGCAGGTTAAAAATAAAAACTGGTGCAAATAAAAGGTTTTGTTGCTTGCTTAATACATGCTAATTTATCAGCATGAAGCCTAGAGATCCCTTCAAGAAAATTAGAGATACCAAGGAAAAACTTCATGCAGAGATGGGCACAATAAAGGACAGAAATGGTATGGACCTAACAGAAGCAAAAGATATTAAGAAGAGGTGGCAAGAATACACAGAAGAACTATACAAAAAAGATCTTCACAACCCAGATAATCATGATGGTGTGATCACTCACCTAGAGCCAGACATCCTGGAATGTGAAGTCAAGTAGGCTATAGGAAGCATCACTACAAACAAAGGTAGTGGAGGTGATGGAATTCCAGTTGAGCTATTTCAAATCCTAAAAGATGAGGCTGTGAAAGTGGTGCACTCAATATGCCAGCAAATTTGGAAAATGCAGCAGTGGCCACAGGACTGAAAAAGGTCAGTTTTCATTCCAATCCCAAAGAAAGGAAACGCCAAAGACTGTTCAAACTACTGCACAATTGCACTCATGTCACATGCTAGCAAAGTAATGCTCAAATTCTTCAAGCCGGGCTTCAACAGTACATGAACCATGAACTTCCAGATGTTCAAGCTGGATTTAGAAAAGTCAGAGGAATCAGAGATCAAATTGCCAACATCCACTGGATCATCAAAAAAGCAAGAGAGTACCAGAAAATATCTACTTCTACTTTATTAACTATGCCAAAGCCTTTGACTGTGTGAATCACAGCAAACTGTGGAAAATTCTGAAAGAGATGGGA
>SJYQ01000887.1:107392-117573 GCA_006410935.1 Redunca redunca
TTTTTTTTTTTTTTGCATTAAAGTTGTTTAATAATTTTTATTTAAAATCCTCTGCTTAAAAATTTAGCATGATGCTCTAATATTTCTCAAATTTTGATCTAATAATTATACGAAAACTATATAAAATAACAGCTACTCTTTGGCTCTGAATGATGTTGTTCTTCTAGCTTATTTCATACCTAATGTCCAAATGAAAGAATTATATTGCTATCACAAAATAGCTTGCTATCTTTAATTAAAGTTAATCTGTTGGGTCAGTTGGTTTCTAAATAGTGTCATTCTTTTCCTGCAAGAATAAGAAGTACGGTGTCTTTATCAACAGTACGTTATAACCTATTTTTCTCCTAATACCCTCTCCTAAGCAGCTTCAGAGAATTGAGGTACAGATGAATAAAACATGTGTTTATCACTGTGGGTGAAGAGACAATGACAAGTTTCTCATCTTCTTTCCATGGCTGCTGTCAGACAGGGGAGGAGTTGAGACAGCCAGAAAGGAGAATGACCCATCGAACTGCATTTAGATGTGATTGCTTTATTTTGGTTTTCTTATAGGAAGTTTAAGTCACACTACAAGTGAAAATAAAGACAGAAAATTACGTGCATAGGAACTACTTTTAATTATAGGTATTATTAAAAGGTAGCCATTATAGATGAAAAACTGAAAATAAATTGTATGTCTTTATACTATGGTAAATTAAGCATACTCTTCTAATTGAAATAATAACATGTAAAGTTTCATGTCCAGCTCTGTTTGGAATTATAACTGTACAGGGCAAGCTGGAGTTAGGATCTCACATTCTAGCAGCTATAACTCTGTACGTTTGGGGAAAATGGCATGAGGAAATAATGAGTACAAAGAAATGATGACAAAAGTGTCAGGGATGATATTCACTAGTAAATACTAATGAGAAAAATTAACAAACAATGTGATGTGTTCTGTTTTAGTGCATTAGTAAATGAAAATTCCTTCTGTATGTTTAAAAACTTACAATAACTTCCCACAGGACAAAGGTGATAGACACAAAGTAGGAAGAAAATCTGTGGTTTATAATGAAAAGCAATAATAATATCCACACTTAAAGATATGTTAGTATATATTTTAAAATTACATTTTAACCTTTTTATTAAAGTATAGTTGATTTACAATGTTGTGTTTGTTTCAGGTGTACAGAAGAATGATACAGTTATATAGATATGAGTGTGTGTATATATATATATATATATGAATACTTTTTCAGATTATTTTCCATTATAAATCATTTCAAGATATTGAATTCCCGGTGCTATAAAGTAGGTCCTTGTTGTTTGTTTCATACATCGTAGTGAGTATCTGTAAATCCCAATTTCTTGCTTTATCTCTGCCCCTGCTTACTACCACCCTTGTTATCCCCTTTGGTACCAAAAGATTTGTCTGTTTGCTTGTGAATCTATTAAAGTTTTCTCTGGGTATGTGCCCAGGAATGGTATTGCTAAATCATATGGTAAATTATATTTTTAGTTTTTTAAGAAGCCTCTGTACTGTTCTGCACAGTGGCTGCACAAATTTATATTCCTACCAAAAATGTGGGAGGGTTCCCTTCTCTCCACTCCCACTCCAGCATTTGTTACTTTCGGACTTTAATGATGGCCATTCTGACCAGTCTGACCTCATTATATTTTGATTTACATTTTTCTAATAATTAGTGATATTGAGTATCTTTTCATGTATGTGTTTTTTGAGAAATGTCAGTTAAGGTCTTCTGCCCATTTTTTGAGTTGTTTTTTGATATTAAGCTATATGAGCTGTATGTATATTTTGGAAATTAGTCCCTTGTGGGTAGCATCACTTGAAGATATTTCCTTCCAGTCTGTAGATTATTTTTGTCTTGTTCAAAATATGTCATTATATTTTAACATGAGGAAAGTCTACTTATTGTATGACAAGATACTGCCTACTATCCACTTGATCCAATCAAAGATATTAAGAAGTCTTTCAATAAAGTCATTAGCTTTAGCCTGACATATTCCCATAAAACTATTTTTCTTTTGATTATACATTAAAATGTATAATTTAAAAGTATATAATAAAATAAAAATATCACTTAGGTAGGAGAAGAAATGCTTGATGGATTCTTATTAGTGTCCTTCATGTATACTAGAGTTTCAGTAAAAGAATGGGGGACAGTGATTCTTTTCTTTTCTTTTCCAAGTGACTGTGAAAGTCATTGAAATAGTTGGAATAGTGTTAAGTAGAACAATACATTTTGAGAAAAAAAAAATCACATGATGAATATACATTATTGAAGAAGTAAGTAACCTATAGGGCCTTTTCTTTTTAACATATATGGCAGTTAAAGTAGAAGTTTGCTCATGGGCAGAGAAATAGCTAAATTATCTACCAAGTCTCTTTAGTTTGGATAATTGATATCTACATCAAGAAATTTAAAGTACTATTAGATTAACTTCCTCAATTTTCTTCTTATAAATCAAACAGTTAAGCACTTATTTTATGTGCAAATTGCAGATTTAATATGCAAAAGTTTTGGCACAGCATCCTTGCTCAATGTTATGACACTGTAACAGTGGAACTTATGAGACACATTACTAAAAAGTGATAAAAAAAGAACCTAAGTCGTAACATCGCACCTTAGCTCTCATGAAACATTTAAACTTGGCTTATAAATGGTTGGAGCCCAAAGTCTTAATAAATGGAAAGACGATTATGCACTTTTACTACTGTCCTGATGTAAGGCGCAGTGGTCTCAAAAAGCAGTAAGTTACGAGGGGTTATATGTTTCCCATGGCTTTCAGGAGAGTCATTGATTGTACCACTTAAAAGTTTATTAATACCTGGAGATTTTGGAGTAGGATATGAAGTATGTAAATGTGAAATGAGTCACTTATAACCACTTCAATGGCAGGTGCAAGAGCATTATGTATTAACTACAAAGGAAGCTAAATACAGTTATTGAAAAACCAAGGGGCCCTTAAAAAGCCTTGTACCCAGAATTCCAGAAGGAAAAAAAAAAAAATGAAAACCAAAAAACAGAAGAAAGAAAAAATTGAAAAATAAAACCCAACAAATTAACTATTTTGACTAATAGTATAATTAAACATAAAGTTTTATAGTATAATACTGTATACTAATAGTTCTTAAAATTAAGTTCTAAAACATAAAAACTGAGATTCTTAGAAGTATCTTTCACATACAGTCCTATGCTCAGGCCTCTCATCTTTTCTTACTATTTTTCCTCGATGATCTGTTTTAGTCTCACAGTATCAGATATTCCACCTTTGAGATTTATTTCCATGACATCCTAACACAGTTATGCTAGCCTGTGTTCCCACTGCCATGGCTCTAACTTGGGTTTTCATTGCTTCTAATAAACATGCACACACACACACACACACACACACACACACAATCTTTCCCCTCCAATTGAAGACTCTCATATATCTGTAATTCATTTAAATTACATATCTCTGACAGTTTCTGATCACTCTATCTCCTTACTTTTTATATTATTGTAAACCCTTTCTCTATTCTCTCTCATCAAATATATAAACACCATCCATTCAAATTTCTTCAAGAAGACTTCTAGAAAAAATATTCTATTTTTTGTGTTGATAGAATATTTTGCATTTAATAGTTATGACACTTGCCACATTCTGCCTGTATTTCAATGCTGTTTGTGTTTACCTCTGCTCTTAGGTTATAACTATGTAAAGTTATTGTTTTCATTATTATATTTACCAAAATAAGAGGTATTTTGTGCAGGTTTGCTGAATTGATATGAAATGGCAAGATAGAAAGTTACAGTCTCAACTTGGCAATTGCAGAGTAATAGATAATTGGAAAAAAAATAGACCTTCAGTGATTCTGATACTCATATCATTTAACAATATAAAAAATGAAACTAGTGTCTAAAACATTTTTTGCACATACTCAACAAGCATTGGTTAAGTATATATGTTATGTCAGAAACTGTCAGTGTTGGGATATAAAGGCAGTGTTCAAATTCCTCCATAAATGGGAAAATGGGCTTCCCAGGTGGCTCAGATGATAAAGAATCTGCCTGCAATGTGTGAGACTGGGGTTCGATCCTTGGGTTGGGAAGATCCCCTGGAGAAAGGGCTACCCACTCCAGGACTATTGCCTGGAGACTTTGATGGACAGAGGAGACTGGTGGCCTATAGTCCATGAGTTCACAAAGAATTGGACATGACTGAGCAGCTAACACTTTAACTTTCACTTCAAATAAGAAAATGAAGCATGCATGAGAACAGTCAGTGGCAAAGCAATATTACAAACACAGTGATCCTGCCAGGCAGGAGAACCTCTGGAAGCCTAGGGGAGGGGATTCCTACCCTGGTTTCGGGTGTGAAGGGGCCAGGGAAGTTCACAGTGACTTCACACATAAACTCCTGACATTTTAAACTTCTCGTCAGATAGGAATTCTGCTGAAGTAATCAATAACTTTAAACACACCCATAAATATTACATCAGTCATCTTTAAGATATGAATCTTGAATAGCTACTGAAAGGGCAATTCAGTTACTGAGGAAACTGGATAAATAAAATATTAAGAATACAAAGTGTCTTCATGTTGATTTTAAAAATGGAAAAAGACATTTTACCATATATAGAAAAATCAACTGAAAATGATTTAAAGACTTTAATGTAAAACATAAAGCTTTAACACTCCCTGAAGAAAGCACATAGGAAAAGCTTCTTGACTTTGGTATTGGTAATAGTCTCTTGGATTTAACACCAAAAGTACAAACAAAACTAAAATTAGACTGCGTCAGACTAAAAGCTTCTGTACAGCAAATAATCAACAGACTGAATAGGCAAGCTGTGGAATGATAACAAATAATTGCAATTATATATCTAATAAGGGATTAATATACAAAGTTTATAAGAATCTCTTACAACTCAATGACAAAAAATACAAATATTTTGACCTAAAAATAGGCAAATAACTTAAATAACTGTTTCTCTAAGAAGACCTACACTTGGCCCAGAAGTATATGAAAAGGTGCTTGACATCACTAATTACCAGAGAAATGAAAATCAATCCATATAAGCTATCACCTCACACCTGTTAGAAAGCCTATTATAAAAAGTAAAAACCAAAAAAAAAAACAAACCACAAACGATAAGTACTGGTGAGGANAAAAAAAAAAACCACAAACGATAAGTACTGGTGAGGACTTAGAGAAATTAGTTAGAAAACATATACTTTGTTTTGGGGAGTGTAAAATGGTGTGGCCACTATGGAAAACAAAGTTTCTCAAAACAAAATTGTAACCACTATGGAATCCAGCAACGCTGTGTCTGGGTATATATCCAAAGGAATTGAAATTAGAATCTCAGAGAGATATCTATACCCCTATGTTCATAGTAGCAGTAGTCACAATGGCTAAGATACAGAAGCAGCCAGAGTGTTTATCAACAGATGAATCAAGAAAATGTGCCGTATGTTACATGAGCACAGGGGTGTTATTCAGTGTTTAAAAAAAAAAAAAAAAGATGTTACTATTTATGTCAATATGGGTGGCTCCGGACGACTTTATGCTATGTGAGATGAACCAGTCACAGAAAAATACTGCATGTGTCCACTTATATAGGATCTAAAATAGAGTCTTAGAGGCAGAGAATAGAATGGTGATTTCCAAGGCGGAGCAGAATGGGAAATAGGAGTTCTTGCTTAGTGGGTATAAAGTTTCAGTTATGGAAGATGAGTAAGTTCTAGAGGAACGCTGTAAAACATAGGGCCTATAGTTAATAGTATGATATTGTGTACGTCAAAACTTATTGAGAGGGTAGACATCATGTGAAGTATTCTGGCCACAAAATACACACACAAACACAAGCACACGGACATTTTTGGAAGTGATAGATGTGTTTAGTGCCTTGACTATGGTGATGGTATCATGAGTGTGTACTTAGGTCCAAACTCATCAAAATGTATCTATTGTGTATGTACAATTGTTTGTGTCCATTATACCTAAATCTTAAGAAAAAGAGAAGAGTAAAGGTGAGGTATTTCACCCTGGTCTTCCCCCAGCATGAGGCCGTGGCTCCGTTTCTCCCTTAAAGGCCACAGCTGCTCTCAGATGCATGTGCACCTCAGTCACTATAGCTGATGCCACTATAAATACATCTTTTGCTGGGTTCAAAGATACTCTTTCCTCTTGTTCCTTTTTACTTTGGGATGACAATTTCATGCTGTAGCTCCCTCCTGGAAAACCCCGTCTTCCCTTGTTTATTTCTCCTAACTGCCAACATCTTCATAAATAGTTCCTTTAGTCAACACTACTCAATGAACCTATTTGAATGTGCCATCTCTTTCCTGCGAAGGTATGGTGCATGCTAAGTTGCTTCAGTCATGTTCCAGTCTTTGTGATCCTGTAGACAGTGGCCCACCAATTTCCTCTGTCCATGTATTCTCCAGACAAGAATACTGGAGTGGTTTGCCATGCCCTTCTCCAGGGGAACTTCCCAACCCAGGGATGGAACTTGTGTCTCTACCTGCATTGGCAGGTAAGTTCTTTGCCACTAGCACCACCTGGAAAGCCCTGCTAGGGTATAGTTTTATACTTTTATTTGACTAAAGTTGTTAATTAGATTCGTACCTTTTATATACCATAGCTTTTTTTAGGCAGGTCAATTATTAACAGCAAGGTCTTAAGTGGTAAACATACTAATGGGATAATAGCTAATTTACCATTTTAACTTCTTGGTGAATTTTTACTTTTATGTAGCCATCCTATTTATAATTCATTGTTTTTTGTTGTTGTCAGTTCACATCATAAATTTTTACATTTCAAAGTCTAATTTAATACAGTAAAATTCGTATACTTTTGTACAAATTCTATGAGCTATAAATAACACCAAAATCAAGATTTACATTAGTTTTATTACATTCTCCCTAAGCATTTTATATTTCTTTCTTAAATGAAATATAGTTGATGTATTATACTGTGTTAGTTTCAATGGCACAGCATAGTGATTCAGCTATGTATATATTTATACATTTAGCTATATCTATTTCAGATTACATTATATTTTAGGTTACTGTAAGATATTGAATATGGTTCCCTAGCTAAAAACTAAGTCCTTGCTTCTTATCTATTTTAAGCATAGTGACTTGTAGCTACTAATCCCAGACTCCTAACTGCTTCTCCCTCCCTCTGCCCTTTGGTAACCCTAAGGTTTGTTGTCTATGGCTGTGATTCACTTTCTGTTCTGTATATAGAATCATTCGTATTATTTCTTAGTCTCCACATATAGATTACATCACATAGTATTTGTTTCTTTTGCTTGACTTACTTCACTTAGTGTAATATTTCTAGGTCCATCAATTTTGTTTGAAATGGAAATATTTCTTCTTTTTAAAGACTGAGTAAAATTCCATATACATATATAATATCACATTGTTTTAAATATATATATACATACACACACACATATATGTGTATACACCACATCTTTTTAAGCCAATATCTGTTCTTGAGCATTAGAGTTGTTTCCATGTCTTGGCTATTATAAATTGTTGTTATTCAGTCACTCAGTTGTGTCCAACTCTATGCAACCCCATGGACTGCAGCACACCAGGCTTCCCTGACCATCACTATGTCACAGTTTGCTCAGACTCATGTCCATTGAGTCAATGATGCCATCCAACCATTTCATCCTCTATTGTCTCCTTCTCCTCCTCCCTTTGATCTTTCCCAGAATCAAGGTCTTTTCTAATGAGTCAGTTCTTCACCTCAGGTGGCCAAAGTATTGGAACTTCAGCATCAGTCCTTCTAATGAATATTCAGGGTTGATTTCCTTTAACATTGACTGGTTTGATCTCCTTGCAGTCCACAGGACTCTCAAGAATCTTCTCCAACACCATAGCTCAAAAACATCAATTCTTGGGCATTCAGCCTTCTTTATGGTCCAACTCACACATCCTTACATGACTACTGGAAAACCACAGTTTTGACGGGACAGAACTTTGTTGGCAAAGTAATGTTTCTGCTTTTTAATATGCTGTCTAGGTTGTTCATAGCTTTTCTTCCAAAGAGCAAGCATCTTTTTTTAATATAAATTTATTTATTTTAATTGGAGGTTAATTACTTTACAATATTGTATTGGTTTTGCCATACATCAACATGAATTTGCCACAGGTATACACGTGTTCCCCATCCTGAACCCCCTTCCTCGTCCCTCCCCATACCATCCCTCTGGGTTTCATGGCTGAGGTCACCATCTGCAGTGATTTTGGAGTCAAAGAAAATAAAGTCTGTCACTGTTTCCATTGTTTCCCCATCTATTTGCCATGAAGTGATGGGACCAGATGCCATGGCCTTCATTTTCTGAATGTTGAATTTTAAGCCAACATTTTCACTCTCCTCTTTAACTTTCATCAAGAGGCTCTTCAGTTCCTCTTCACCTTCTGCCATAAGGGTGGTGTCATCTGCATATCTGTGGTTGTTGATATTTCTCCTGGCAGTCCTGGTTTCAGTTTGTGCTTCATCCAGCTTCTATATAATAAGATAATATATATAACATAAATATTCTGATTTATGTTATTATATATATTATATATATATATATTTATATAATGTTTAGAGCAACACTGTTTACAATGGATTGACATATATCCATGCAATATAAATAGTGCTGCTCTAAACACTGGGGTGCAAGAATTCTTTCAAGAGCATCCCCACTTCTGGATGTATATCTAGGAAGCACAAAGTTTCTTCAGAATTTCTTATTTTTCTAGTCAATTTCTTTCACTCAAAACTTTTCCTGACATATTTCATGCACCTATAATTTGTCTTTCTAAGAATGCTATGTAAACCCAATTATACATCACATTGCCATTTCACTTAAATTATTAGATATTTGGCTTTAATCATAGTAAGTTTTTAAATGTGTAACTATACATCAGTAACCTTATATTCTTTTTATTGACACTGTTTCCAAAATAAGCAATTGTGTATATTTAATCAATATGGATAGGCTACCCACTCCAGTATTCTTGAGCTTCCCTGGTGGCTCAGATGATGAAGAACCCACCTGCAATGCAGGAGACCTGGGTTTGATCCCTGGGTTGGGAAATCCCGTGGATGAGGGCATGGCAACCCACTCCAGTCTTCTTGCCTGGAAAACCACCATGGACAGAGGAGCCTGGTGTGCTACAGTCCACTGGGTTGCAAAGAGTCGGACATAATTGAACAACTAAGCATGGGACAATCAATGAAGAAAATTTAAGTAAAATTTACTCTAGGTAGACTATACAAAATGCAGTAATAGAAAGGGAATATGCATAAAATAAAGCTAAATTATATTGAAATTTGGGTCAATTTGAGACTCACAATGATGGGACCACACATAAAGTCCTTTATTTCATACATAACACCGGAACATTGTTAGAGAAGCAAAATTGTTAGTGACATTTTATTATAAGCCTATACCCTTTATTTCATTTCATTATGAACTTACAAGAATGATTTTGAAAGGCCTTAGAAGGAAGAAACTGTGTTCTTAAAGTGAGTTCTCCAAATTACTATCCCTGAAATTAATCATGATGAAAATGTTTTGTCAAGAACTAGTTGTTTTTAATTATGGTTAGATAGCAACAGTTATTTAAATAAGTTTTTCCAAATTGCTAATTTGTTTTTCTTTCAAAATTGAGAAGCATCAGTACAGATTTATGATAGACAGAAGGTCTGATAAATTCTCTTTATCAGTGCTTATTAACAAAGCACCATGGAAACATCAACTATTTCACCATTTTTTTCTTATTTATAAAAACATATAAAACTACTCTGTAACTGCTTAAAATGACCAGTACTTTCTGCCCTGATATCTGAAAACTCTCTTCTCCTTATGGTATACTTCATTCGCTTCATTTTGCCATTTGAGATTATATATGTCCTGACATGTTATTACTATTAGGGAGAAATCCATACCAAAAATAAATTAAGAATTCCATTTTAAAAGAAGTCCAGCAATCCCACTGCTGGGCATACACACCGAGGAAACCAGAATAGAAAGAGACACATGTACCCCAATGTTCATCGCAGCACTGTTTATAATAGCCAGGACATGGAAACAACCTAGATGTCCATCAGCAGATGAATGGATAAGCAAGCTGTGGTACATATACACAATGGAGTATTACTCAGCCATTAAAAAAAAT
>SJYQ01000887.1:118228-142866 GCA_006410935.1 Redunca redunca
TGAGATAGAATCATTAAAATGCTCAGTTAAGTCCAGAGATGGGGGGAAAACAAGTTAGTTAAAAGAAATGAAAAATAAATATTAAAATAGAGCACATGTAGAAAGGTGGTAGATTTACTTCAATTATGAATTATAAGCTTTGTGTGTGTTTGAGTTATATCTCAATAAAGTTGTTACAGTCAAACATCAGGGATATTGTGGGTTCAGTTCCAGACCATTGTAATAAAGCAAATTACACAAATTTTTTGGCTTCCCAGTTCAAATGGAAATTATGTTTGTACTATACTGTAGTCTATTAGGTAAGCAATAGTATTATGTCTAAAAATCAATGTACATACCTAAATTTGAAAAAAAAATTAACTTTTAAGAAAACTAACCATCTGAGCCTTCATCAGGTCATGATCTTTTTGCTGTTGGAAAGTCTTGCCTTGGGATTGATGGCTGCTGACTGATTAGGGTGGTGGTTGCTGAAGGTTAGGGTGCCTGAGGCAATTTCTTAAAATCGTCTTGGAGTTTGCCATATCCACATTGACCCTTCCTTTCACAAATAATTTCTCTGTAGCCTGTGATGCTGTGTGATAGCATTTTACCCACAGTAGAGATTCTTTCAAAACTGGAGTCAATCACCTCAAACCTAGCTGCTGCTTTGTCAACTAAGTTTATGTAATATTTAAATCCTTTGTTGTCATTTCAATAATCTTCACAGAATTATCACCAAGAGTAGTTTCCATCTCAAGAAACCACTTTCTTTGCACATACTTAAGAAGCAACTTCTTATCCTGCAAGTTTTATCATAAGGTTGCAGCAATTCAGTCTCATCTTCAGGCTCTAATTTTAGTTCTCTTTCTATTTCTACTGCATCTATAGTTCCTTTTTTTTTTTGGTTAAGTCTTGAACTCCTCAAAATCATCCATGAGGGTTGAAACCAACTTCTTCCAAATTCTTGTTAATGTTAATATTTGACCTCTTCCCATGAATCCTGAATGTTCTTATGGTGTCTCAAAGCTAAATCCTTTCCAGAAGATTTTCAATTTACTTTGCCAAGATTTATCAGAGGAATCACTAATCACTATCTATGGCAGCTGTGGCTTTACAAAATGGATTTCTTAAACAATAAGACTTGAAATTTAAAACTACCTCTTGATCTATGAACCAACAGAATGAGTGTTGTGTTAGCAGGCATGAAAACATTAATCTTATACATTTCCATCAGAGCTTTTGGGTGACCAGGTGCATTGCCAATGAACAGTAATGTTTTAAAAGAAATCTTTTCCTGAGCAGTAGGTGTAAGCAGTAAATCATCTTGGAAATGAATGTGCTGTTATACAGGTTTTATTGTTCTATTTATAGATCATGGGCAGAATAGACTTAGTGTAATTCTTTTAAGGATCCTAGGATTTTCAGAATGGTAAATGAGCATTGGCTTCAACTCATTGTCACCAGCTGCATTAGCCCCTAACTATAGAGTCACCCTGTTCTTTGAAGCTTTGAAGACAAGCAGTGACTCCTCTCTAGCTATGAAAGTCCTAGATGGCATCTTCTGCCAGTAGAAAGTTGTTTTGTATACATTGAAAATCTGTTGTCTAGTGTAACCACCTTCATTAACAATCTTAGCTAGATCTTCTGGATAACTTGCTGCTGCTTTACACCAGCACTTTTTGTTTTAATTAATTTATTTTTTATTGAAGGATAATTGCTTTGCAGAATTTTGCTCTTTTCTGTCAAACCTCAGCATGAACCAGCCATAGGTATACATATATCCCCTCCCTTTTGAACCTCCCTCCCATCTTCCTCCCCATCCCACCCCTCTAGGCTGATACAGACTCCTGTTTGAGTTTCCTGAGCCACACAGCAATTTCCGGTTGGCTATCTATTTTACATATGGTAATGTAAGTTTCCAAGTTACTCTTTCCATACATCTTACCCTCTCCTCCCCTCTCCCCATGTCCATAAGTCTGTTCTCTATGTCTGTTTCTCCACTGTTGCCCTGTAAATGAATTCTTCAGGACCATTTTTCTAGATTCTGTACACCAGCACTTGCGTCTTCACTTTGCACTTTTATGTTATGAAGATGGTTTCTTTTTTTAAATTTCATGAACTTCAAGCTTTTCTACAGCTTCCTCACTGTTCCCAGCCTTCATAGAAGTAAAGGGAGTTACAGTCTTGCTCTGGATCAGGCTTTGGCCTTAAGAGAATGTTTCGGTTGGTTTGACCATCTGTCTAGACCACTAACACTTTCTCATATCACCAATCAGGCTCTTTCCTCTTATCACTTGTATGGTCACTGGAGTAATGTTTTTAATTTCCTTCAAAAAATTTTCCTTGTCATCACAACTTGGCTAGTCATTTGGTGCAAGAGGTCTAGTGTCTGTTTTGGCTTTCAACATTCTGTCCTCACTAAGCTTAATCATTTTTAGCTTTTGATTTAAAGTGAGAAACATGTGACTCTTTCTTTCACTTGAACACTTAGGGGCCATTGTAAGGTTATTAACTGGCCTAATTTCAATACCGTGGTGAAATAGGGAGATTGAGGAGAGGGAAAGAGATTTTTGAATGGCAAGATGGTGGAGTAGTCAGGGCACACACATTTATGGATTAAGTTTGTCGCCTTGTATGGGCATGGTTCATGCACAGAACCCCTCCTACCAATTACAATAGTAACATCAAAGATCAATGATCACAGAGCACCATAACAAATGTAATAATAATAAAAAGTTTGAAATATTGTAAGAATTATAAAATATGACACAGAGACACAAATTGTGCTGAAGCTGTTGGAAAATTTGCACCAGTTGACTTGCTAGACATGGGGTTGCCATAAACATTTGATTTGTTAAAAAAAAAAAAATGTCTCGCATATGGGGAGGGAGGTGGGAGGGGGGTTCAGGATTGAGAACTCATGTACACCCATGGTGGATTCATGCTGATGTACGGCAAAACCAATACAGTGTTGCAAAGTAAAATAAAGTAAAATAAATAAATACAGAAGCATTAAAACAAACAAACAAACAAAAATGCAATGTCTAAGGAGCACAATAAAGCACAGTGCAATACAATGAGGTGTGCCTGTGTATTAAAAATATGTAAATGGTCCAAATAAACATACCAGTTCAACGACATAGATTATTGGACTAGATAAAAAAACCAAGCTCCACTTATATTGTGTCTACCAGAATCACATTTAAATATAAACAAAATTAGAATATAAAAGTAAAAAGATTAGAGAAAAAATGCCATGCAGATACTGACTGAAAGAAAACTGGAATAGTTATATTAATTTCTAAATGTAGACTATTTTCACAGATAAAAAGTATATGTATAATAATAAAGGAGTAATTTCTCAAAGAATATATAACAGATATATAACACATAGCAAGAGTAAATCAAAATTAATGAGATAAACACTGATAGATCTGAAGTGACAAATAAACTTCAGTACTCATAGTGTATTAATTAATGAAAAACTCAGTAATCAATGAAAAACTTCATAAAAACACTATCAAGCAACTTAATTTAATCAACATTTATAGAACACTTCACACAATGGTGGGCTTCCCTGGTGGCTCAGAGGTTAAAGCATCTGCCTGGAATGCTGGAGACCCGGGTTCGATCCCTGGGTCGGGAAGATCCCCTGGAGAAGGAAATGGCAATCCATTCCAGTACTCTTGCCTAGAGAATCCCATGGAGGGAGGAGCCTGGTAGGCTACAGTCCATGGAGTCGCAAAGAGTCTGACATGGCTGAGCGACTTCACTTCACTTCACACAATGGTAGAATGTACACCTGTCTTTACTGTGCATGGAACATCAACCAAGATACACCATATCTTTGTAACAAAATATAACTTTAAGAGAATAGAAATTACATAAAAAACGGTCTCAGGTTATATGAAAACAAACTAAAATTAAGTAATAATAATATACCTGGGAAATCCACAATTGTTTAACAAATTTAAAAATACAGTTCTAAATAATTCAAGTTTTAAAGAATCAGTTGCAAGAAACTTTAAATCTGTCTACCTAACTACCTGACCCCACCTACCTATCTATCCTCTATCCATATTCAACTAAGGAAACATTAAATGCAACATATGAAAATGTGTGCCACAAATATAAAGCAAAACGTAGAAAGTAATTTACAGCATAGCATTGTAACTAATATTAGAAAAAAAGAAAAATCTAACTTAAGCTTCTAGCTAAATAAAATAGAAAAAAAAGTAACTTAAACCTAAAGAAAAGAGAAATATAATAAAAAGAAGAAATAAATACACAAAACAAGGAAATTAATGAAAACAAAAGCTGATTTTTTTTGAGATCACTAAATTGATATACCTCCAAGTTACACTTCTGTTCAGTCACTCAGTCATGTCCAACTCTTTGCCATCCCATGGACAGTACACACCAGGCTTTTCTGTCCTTCACTATCTCCCAGAGTTTGCTCAAATATTTTCACATCAGGTGGCCAAAGTATTAGAGTTTAGACTTTAGCATCAGTCCTTCCAATGAATATTCAGGGTTTATTTCTTTTAGGACTGACTGGTTTGATCTCCTTGTGGTCCAAGGGAACTTCAAGAATCTTCTCCAGAACCACAGTTCAAAAGCATCAGTTCTTTGGTGCTCAGCCTTCTTTATGGTCCAACTTTCACATCCTTACATGACTCCTGGAAACACCAAAGTTTTGACAATCTGGACCTTTGTTGACAAAGTGATGTCTCTGCCTTTTAATATGCTGCCTAGGTTTGTCATAGTTTTTCTTTCAAGGAGCAAGTGTCTTTTATTTTCATTGCTGCAGTCTACAGTAATTTTGGAGCCCAAGGAAGCTACATTGACAAAGACATAAAAAGGGAAAATATCAATTATAAATATTAGGCATTTTATAAAAGACATAACTACTATCTAGACTCTGAAAGGGTAATAAGCAAATATTAAGGACAACTCCATGCCCATAAATGTAACAGTTTAAAGGAGCTAGGACAACTCTTCAGACTAAATTTCACTCAAGAAAGGAATTTCACTAAAATTCACTCAAGAAGGAGTATTCTGAACATGTGTATAGCTATGAAAGAAATTTAGTCTATAATTAAAAAGCCTCTATAAAAACGGTCTCCAGGTACAAGAGGTTTTACTAGCAAGTTCTATCAGACATTTGTGGTAGAATTATTGCCAGTTGGTGTAGTCTCTGATTGACAGTAGAAGCAATGGTAGAAAGTGGGTGAGAGAATGGAACTATAGTGATAAAAACCCAAAATAATTTAAAAGAACTTTCTTATCCTAACCAACAGACTGAAGTTCAAATTAGAATTTTTTTCTTAAATTATTCAAGCTATAGTATTATACTTGCTGTGACAATTCAGAATGACTTTTCTTGTATTCATTTGCTTTAACTTCCTGCATTATTTATGTCTATGTCCAAATATTCACCTCCTTAGAGAAGCCCTCCCTGATACTCTGTGTAGAATAGTCACTGGGAAACACTTCATCACTTAATTGATTTTATTAGACATCAGTGCACTTATTATCTGAGATTAGAATGTATAGTAATTGTTAGTGTTACTTGTTTATGCTGATAGTAACTTCCACCTGATTTGACATTTGTTTAGTTCAGTTCAGTCGCTCAGTCATGTCTGACTCTTTGCGACCCCATGAACCTCAGAACGCCAGGCCTCACTGTCCATCACCAACTCCCAGAGTCCACCCAAACCCATGTCCATTGAGTCAGTGATGTCATCCAACAATCTCATCCTCTGTCATCCCCTTCTCCTCCTGCCCTCAATCTTTCCCAGCATCAGGGTCTTTTCAAATGAGTCAGCTCTTCGCATCAGGTGGCCAAAGCATTGGAATTTCAGCTTCAATATCAGTCCCTCCAATGAACACCCAGGACTAATCTCCTTTAGGATGGATTGGTTGGATCTCCTTGCAGTCCAAGGGACTCTCAAGAGTCTTCTCCAACACCACAGTTCAAAAGCATCAATTCTTTGGCACTTGGCTTTCTTTACAGTCCAACTCTCACATCCATACACGACCAATGGAAAAACCATAGCTTTGACTAGATGGACCATGTCTCTGCTTTTAAAAATGCTGTCTAGGTCGTTCATAACTTTCCTTCCAAGGAGGAAGCATCTTTTAATTTCATGGCTGCAGTCACCATCTGCAGTGATTTTGGAGCCCAGAAAAATAAAGTCTGACACTGTTTCCACTGTTTCCCCATCAATTTGCCATGAAGTGATGGGACTGGATGCCATGATCTTAGTTTTCTGAATGTTGAGCTTTAAGCCAACTTTTTCACTCTCCTTTTTCACTTTCATCAAGAGGCTCTTTAGTTCTTCACTTTCTACCAGCTCAGAGTGATGGTGTCATCTGCATGCCTGAGGTTATTGATATTTTTCCCTGCAATCTTGATTCCAGCTTGTACTTCTTCCAGCCCAGTGTTTCTCATGATGTACTCTGCATATAAGTTAAATAAACAGAGTGACAATATACAGCCTTGATGTACTCCTTTTCCTCTTTGTTGTCTGAGAGAAATCATATTTTTTCATCACTATCTATGTTAATATTTCTTATTTCCACTTTTTGGCTGAAGGGTGTAGATGAACTATGCAGACACAGTGGGGCAATATTTTGGTGCTAAATGTAGGAAAATGGCAGCCAGGCTCATACAATAACTTCAAATAGATGCGGTGTTTTCACAAATTTTTATGAAAAGTTAGTATTAAATTTGAGATTCATGGATCATTTTCAATAATGGGGAAACTGTGGCTTGCCCTGAGTGCTTTTCCCTGGCTGCTAGAATTTGCTGAAGCATTATACTGATATTTACTGAATACTAGTTAAATGTCTAGCACTGTCTTATGTACCTTTTATCTGATAACATTATTTATTTTGAAAATACACAATAAAGTCTCTTTATTTTAATTCATGTGAAGAGGAGAATCCTGTAGGGATTAAAAAAGGGTAATGAATATTAAGCAGTATCACACTTACAATGTGAATCCATTTTATATAATTTATAAATGCCAGGAGGGTACTGTGTTGAATGTGTATGTGTGTGTATGTGTACTGTACCTGTGTGGGATGCTTTAAACAACTAATCAGGTTGAGGAGGGAGGTATTTTAAAGAGATTCCACCAAAAGGGGGTTCATTCTACATTCAAAGGCCATTTATACCAGGGAATGAAGTGTCCTTTAGGCCCAAGGATGAACTAGTGTCAGAACCTAAGGAGACTAGTGTTGAGACAGAAGGTGAGAGTGCTGTGTAACAGCACCCACACAAAAGCTGGAAATCATCGCTTCTCTGTTCTTTGGGAAATTACTGTTCTTTGTGGCTCATGCTGCTTTACTCTACCACTGTCTTTTCCTTCTTGTCCCTGTCTCACAATTCTCTTAATCATTACTGTCTTCAAGTACCATAATTTTATTTATATTTCAAGAGCTGCCATTATCCCCCTAGATTTCAATGTTCATATAGAAGATATTTATAGCTTTTCATTATCTTGACCTCTCCATGTTAAAAGACTTTTCTATTCATCCCCTCTCAGCAAAATATGACCATATTCTAGAATTTACAATTACCAAATCTTCTCCAATACTCAGGCCTTGATTAAAAATGTCATTCTCTTAAATTCAGTGTATTATTCTTTTATTATTCATTCAGTTACCCACACTAGGCCTATTTTCCATCCTAATAAGTTTTTATCCCTCCGTACTTAAGAGTTTCCAGTGCTTTTTTCTTATTCTATCTATAAGTAAGCTGATGATTCCCAAAACTGTATCTCAAGCCAATATCTTTTTTTAAAAAAAAACTATGTACTTTCTTACTTGTATTTCTGGTAGACACAACAAACTCAAATCATTTTGTATTGAATGTATGATCCTTTCCTTCAACTCACTTCTCCAGAGTTCTCAATCTTAATAATGATGCTACTAACTAAACAATAACTTAAACCAGCATTTAGACTTCTATCTTTGATTCTTCCTGATCACTCATTCTTCCTATGATATTGTCAAATGTTCCCAAACTCACCTTTCAAATATTTCTCAATCCTACCCTCACTCTCCTGGGGCTTTCCAGGTGGTGCTAGTGGTAAAGAATGTGTCTGCCAATGCAGGAGACATAAGAGATGCGAGCTTGATCCCTGGATCAGGAAGATCCCCTGAAGGAGGGCAGGGCAACCCACTCCTGTATTCTTGCCTGAAAAATCCCATGGACAGAGGAGCCTGGTGGGTTATTGTCCACAGGGTTGCAAACAGTTAGAAACAACTGAAGTGACTGAGCAGGTACCCTCACTCTCCTAAGGGAATGCCCAAAGGCTTCCATCATGTCTTGACTAAAAATATCTGACAATGATTTAAATATTCTTTCCACAGCCTTGAGACACTTCCAATCTATTCTGTATACTGAAGACAGAGTGATATATCTGAAATGCACATTTAAGCAAGTAAATTCCTGATACATCTTGGATAATGGTAGTAAAATTGGTGAGGACAACCTAAATGTTCAAAAACTAAAAAATGGTTAAAAACATTTGGCTGCATCAATTTTTATTTGCAGGTATATAACATAGTCGGTATAACAATTGGAGTAACAGGTGCTACTAGCCAAGAAAAAATGTAATGAGATGAACAAAATTTGCCTGCTAATTTAATATATGTAATTGAATTATGTCCATCTATATGTGCACACATATAAAAATCTCAATTTTATAAAATGTATATGTGTATACACATAGGTGGATATATATAATTCAGTTATATATTTTAAATTAACATGAAATTTCAGTTAGCATTGTAATTGTGTTTCATTTTACTGTACTGTATATATTCTTTTGGGGGGGTATTATCAAATGTGGTATATTCATTAATACATAGTATTTTAAACATAAATATTTATAAAATAATAAAATCTCATTTTCTACTTTCTGGTACATTTTATTTATGTAANGGATTGGCCATAGTGGAGTACAAAGAAGGTTATGTGAAAACTCCGATGGACCTGGGCTCAACAGCAAGCTCTGCCAATTAAACAATAACCTTGGGCACTTCTGTCAACCTCTAAGGCTTTATTTTCCTTATCCTTAGGGTAAACAAAATAATACATACCATTGTGTTAATTGTGGGGATTAAGTCAAAAATTTAAAGGCTAAAGTAACATACAGTAAGTCCTCAATGAGAGTGACTTTTATTATTAATTTATACTGAGACACCTGTCATTTTGGTGGAGCCACAGTGTTACTTCTGCTTCATCACGGTGGGCTGCCCTTCTCTGCAGCAGCACCCGCTGAGGTTACACGGGAGCTGGTATGTTCATGGCCCCTGATGTGGTAGAGCTTCTCACAGATGTGGTGGAGTTACTACTCTTGTATCTGGCCTGAGATATGTAAACAGACAATAAGCTCTCTGAGTTTATTGCATATTGTTCTCTCCCATTTCAATTTATGTTTTCAAAAACTGGAATGTTTTTCTAAGACCAAACAGTAGGAAGAAGCAAAGCAAAATAACTTTTGGGTAACATGGAATAACATAAACATCAGCTGCATCACAAGACTTAAACAGATGTTCAGTAATGATCAAATTGTCTTTGTGAAATTTAATTAAAATATATTTGAAAATAACATCAGTTAAACAGAGGCTTCAGTGACCATGATGGTTATTCCAATTTATACCAATGACAGAAGAAAAAAGATAAATCAGTTATCTTTACTCTCAGTTTTCAAATAATTTTAGGCATGCACTGAACCAATACTAATGATATATTAATTGTCTATACAGTATAACAGAACAGAAACTGTGATTTTATTAATTTTAAAATAGCAACCATTGTTTCACTTTTTAAAAATTTCATTGACTGAGCTTGATTTTTTCTCCCCTAGTTTTTATAGTTCAATTCAATTCAGTCACTCAGTTGTGTCTGACTTTTTGAGACCCCCATGGACTGTAGCACATCAGGCTTCTGTGTCCATCACCAACTCCAGTATAGTTCAATTCAATTCAGTCACTCAGTTGTGTCTGACTTTTTGAGACCCCCATGGACTGTAGCACATCAGGCTTCTGTGTCCATCACCAACTCCAGGAGCTTGTTCAAACTCATGTCCATGAAGTCAGTGATGTCATCAACTGTCTCATCCTCTGTCATCCCTTTCTGCTCCTGCCTTCAATCTTTCCCACCACCAGGGTCTTTTCCAATGAGTCAGTTCTTTGCATCAGGTGGCCAAAGTATTGGAGCTTCAGTTTTATCATTAGTCCTTCCCATGAATATCCAGGGTTGATTTCCTTTAGGGTTGACTGGTTTGATCTCCTTGGAGTCCAAAGGAGATCCAAGAGTCCTCCAGCACCAAAGGTCGAAGGCATCAGTTCTTCAGTGCTCAGCCTTTTTTATTGTCCAGCTCTCATATATGTGCATGACTACTGGAAAAACCATAGCTTTGACTGTTATGGACTTTTGAGGCAAAGAAATGTCTTTGCCTTTTAATATGATGTCTAGGACTTTCATTTCTTCTCTTGCAAGCAGAAAATGTCTGCTAATTTTGTGGCTACAATCACCATCTGCAGTGATTTTGGAGTCTAAGAAAGTAAGGTCTGTCACTGTTTCCATTGTTTCCCTGTCTATTTGCCATGATGTGATGGCACCGGGTGCTATAATCTTAGTTTTTTGAATATTGAATTTTAAGTTCACTTTTTCACTCTCTTCTTTCACTTTCATCAAGAGGCTCTTTAGTTCCTCTTTGCTTTCTGTCTTAAGGGTGGTGTAATATGCATATCTGAGGTTATTATTTCTCCCAACAATCTTGATTCCAGCTTGTGCTTCATCCAGCCTGGAATTTCGCATGATGTCTCTGCATATAAGTTAAATAAGCAGCGTGACAGTATACAGCCTCCCTGTATATATGTACCACGTCTTTTTTTTCCATTCATCTGTCAGTGGACATTTAGGTTGATTCTATTTCCTGGCTGTTGTGAACAGTGCTGCAGTGAACATTGGGGTGCATGCATAACATCCTTTATACATGGAATCTAAAAAGAAATGATACAAATGAACTTATTTACAAAACAGAAACAGACTCATAGACTTAGGAAATGAATGTGTGGTTGCCTGTTGAGGGATGGGGGAAAGGTATACTTTGGGAGTTTGGAATGGACATGTATACACTGCTATATTTAAATGGATAATGGACAGGTCATACTATATAGCACAGGGGACTCGGTTCAATGTTATGCTGTAGCCTGGATGGGAGGGAAATTGGGGGGGAACAGATACATGTATAATATGGCTGAGTCCCTTTGCTGTCCACTTGAAACTATCATAACATTTTTAATCATCTATACTTCAATATAAAATAAGGTTGTTTTTTTTTTTTTTTTTTTTAAGAATGAGTAAGTAATAATAAGGAATGAATAGTCACTTACTGGGTTTCCCAGGTGGCGAGAGTGGTAAAGAACCCACCTGCCAATGCAGGTAGACATAAGAGACCCGAGTTCCATTTCTGGGTCTGGAAAATCCTCTGGAGGAGGGCACAACAACCCACTCCAGTATTCTTGCCTGGAGAATTTCATGGACAGAGTAGCCTGGTGGTCTACAGTCCATAGGGTCGCAAAGAGTCAGATACGACGGAAAACACTTAGCACTCACAGCACGTACTTACTGATCGGGCAAAGGTGGATGAATAAATATTTTAAGCAAGAAACAATATAAAAAAGTGGAAAAAAGCCCCAACAGTTTGACACTATAAAAATTTCTCCAAATAAGAGTAGAGGCAAATGAGGTTGGAGAGAAAGGCAAGAGACAGGGCTTCTTCTTTTTTTTTTTTTTTTAATTTTTACTTTAACTTTAGTTGACTTTACATTACTGTATTGGTTTTGCCAAACATTGACATGACTTCACCACGAGTGTACATGCGTTCCCAAACACGAATCCCCTCCCATCTCCCACCCCATACCATCTCTCTGGGTCCTCTCCTTGCACCAGTCCCAAGCATCCTGCATCCTGCATCAGACATCGACTGGCAATTCATTTCTTATATGATAGTATACATGTTTCAATGCCATTCTCCCATCTCATCCCACCCTCTCCCTCCCTCTCTCCCCCAGAGTCCAACAGTTCACTCTATAGATCTGAGTCTCTTTTGTTGTCTCGCATACAGGGTCATCATCACCATCTTTCTAAATTCCATATATATGCGTTAGTATACTGTATTGGTGTTTTTCTTTCTGGCTTACTTCACTCTGTATAATCGGTTCCAGTTCCATCCATCTCCTTAGAACTGATTCAAATGTATTCTTTTTAATGGCTGAGTAATACTCCATTGTGTATATGTACCACTGCTTTCTTATCCATTCATCTGCTGATGGACATCTAGGTTGTTTCCACGTTCTGGCTATTATAAACAGTGCTGTGATGAACATTGGGGTACATGTGTCTCTTTCTATTCTGGTTTCCTTGGTGTGTATACCCAGGAGTAGGATTGCTGGGTCATAAGGCAATTCTATTTGCAGTTTTTTAAGGAATCTCCACACTGTTCTCCATAGTGGCTGTACTAGTTTGCATTCCCACCAACAATGTAAAAGGGTTCCTTGAAATGCAAATATCTTGCCTCATTTAAGCTTCCTTCATTTTAGAACTGGGAAGATTGTGATAAAAGTACGATTATACATATTTTCTAATTAAAAGGCTGGCCTTTAGTCCTTGCCTATGGCTTACCTATATACTTGTGCTGTCTTGCTAATTTGAGTAAAAATAGTTAAGCATGTATTTTATAAGCTTCTTATCAAGAAAAACAAAAAAGTCAACAGCATCCTTCTGGGTATGTTATATGTGAGAAGACAGTAAATGAAGAGCTATATTCCACATTCAAAGATATTTATTTGAGGTTTACTAGTATTTAAGAATTAGAACATCATTTAACTTTTAAAAATACTCAAGATAAATTAATTCATAATAAAGGTCATTAACTGCAGTTGGGATATTTTCATTAACGTTTTAAATTATTTGCTGGAATAGTTAACAAAACTGAAAAAACAGCTTAATGAGCTGTTTACCATTGCTCTTTACCAAAGGCCAATTTACTAAACATACTTTTAAAATTTCATATTTACATTCAGTTCAGTTTAGTCTCTCAGTCATGTCCAACTCTTTGCAACCCCATGAATCGTAGTACGCCAGGCCTCCCTGTCCATCACCAACTCCCGGAGTTCACTCAAACTCATGTGCATCGAGTTGGTGATGCCATCCAGCCATCTCATCCTCTGTCGTCCCCTTCTCCTTCTGCCACCAGGCCCTCCCAGCATCTGGGTCTTTTCCAATGAGTCAACTCTTCACATGAGGTGGCCAAAGTATTGGAGTTCCAGCCTCAGCATCAGTCCTTAAAATGAAACCCAGGACTGGTCTCTTTTGGGATGGACTGGTTGGATCTCCTTGCAGTCCAAGGGACTCTCAAGAGTCTTTTCTGACACCATAGTTCAAGAGCATCAATTCTTTAGTGCTCAGTTTTCTTCACAGTCTTACTCTCACATCCATACATGACCACTGGAAAAAACATAGTCTTGTACACAGTCTATAATTGTAGTGATTTAATGACTACTAATAGGAATAGGAAAAGGAGTAAGTATATCAAGGCTGTATATTGTCACCCTGCTTATTTAACTTTATATGTAGAGTACATCATGAGGAACACTGGGCTGGAAGAAGCACAGGCTGGAATCAAGATTGCCGGGAGAAATATTAATAACCTCAGATATGCAGATGACACCACCCTTATGGCAGAAAGTGAAGAGGAACTAAAAAGCCTCTTGATGAAAGTGAAAGAGGAGAGTGAAAAAGTTGGCTTAAAGCACAACAATCAGAAAATGAAGATCATGCCATCTGGCCCCATCATTTCAGGGGAAATAGATGGAGAAACAGTGGAAACAGTGTCAGATTTTATTTTGGGGGGCTCCAAAACCACTGCAGATGGTGACTACAGCCATGAAATTAAAAGACGCTTGCTGCTTGGAAGGAAAGTAATGACCAACCTAGATAGCATGTCGAAAAACAGAGACATTACTTTGCCAACAAAAGTCCGTCTAGTCAAGGCTATGGTTTTTCCAGTGGTCATGTATGGATGTGAGAGTTGGACTGTGAAGAAATCTGAGTGCCAAAGAATTGATGCTTTTGAACTGTGGTGTTGGTGAAGACTCTTGAGAGTCCCTTGGACTGCAAGGAGATCCAACCAGTCAATTCTAAAGGAGATCGGTCCTGGGTGTTCTTTGGAGAGAATGATGCTAAAGCTGAAACTCCAGTACTTTGGCCACCTCATGTGAAGAGTTGACTCATTGGAAAAGACTCTGATGCTGGGAGGGATTGGGGGCAGGAGGAGAAGGGGACGACCCAGGATGAGATGGTTGGATGGCATCACTGACTCAATGAACATGAGTTTGAATGAACTCCGGGAGTTGGTGATGGACAAGGAGGCCTGGCGTGCTGCAATTCATGGGGTCGCAAAGAGTCAGACATGACTGAGCGACTGAACTGAACTAAACTGAACTGAGCAGCAGAAAAGAACTGAAGAATATATAAACATAAAACATAAAATATTAACACAATGAATCATCAATCAGAAAAGAAGCCATCATGCACTTTTTTTTTTAAACAAAGGATACAACTAGGAGAGGTGGATAGTACATGTCAGCAAAGTGAATTTTAAACAGTTGTTTACTAAATTTGGTCACATTTGTTGTTGCTGTTATAAGCTCTGCTTAAAATAACTGTGTTTACTTGTTTTCTTCTCTTTCTCTTTTCTTTCAAGAACAATATATTTAATAGTAAGTAAAGTTGTTCTAATTCCTCTTCTGCCACTACTAGTTATGCGAAGCTGAGCTATTACTAATGTGGGTTTGGGGGAAAATGCCATAGGGTATGAAAAATTTCACAGAGCTTAAGTACTGAATAAATATTATTCTTCCTCCCTTATGCTAGCATTCTCCCCTCCTCTTTTTTTCCCCCTCTCAAATGCTCTTCCTCAAGATACTCCTCATAAGTAGAAACAAAGTTCAGTCATTAATCTACTATTATTACCTCCTGGTATGACTTGGTTTTCAATGAACATGTCTTGATTGAGTGATATAGTAGGAATTATGATGATAACAACTGAAAGTCAGTACTAATATTTCCAGGTACTGGTCTACATATTTTCTTATATTAATATGTTTAGTGTTTTTAGTAACTTCTTAAGTGGGTGTAATTGTTATTTCCATAAGGTAGATGAGAAAACTGAGACATAGTACATTGTGTCATTTCCTTTTTCACATACAGTCTTTAAGTGTTAGAACCAGAATTTAAATACATAAAATTCAGCTCTGCAGTCCATGATTTGAGTGCTGCATCCACTCGAGGGAGAGGATCAATCTTACCTGCAGTGGAAATTTTTATTCTCAAGAGAGGGAGATATTTTCAGTACCTCTGAAAAAGCAATCCTGACACATTTATTTAACCGTGAGGCTATCACTGTTTATTCTTATAATATAATTCTTTCCTGTGTCATTTCATTATCATTGCTATAAAGTTCCACATAATTGCCCAGAATTATTATTTAACTTTCACAGGGATATGATTTCTCCAACAAATCAGAATATCTCCAAAGATCATTTTGATACATGTTAGAGTATAACATCTGTTGGATCATTAAAAAAAAAAAGAAAAAAACAAAAAGTCAATGGAATTCCAGAAAAACATCTGCTTCATTGACTACACTAAAGCCTTTAACTGTGTGGATGACAACAAACTATAGAAAATTCTTAAAAAGATGGGAATGCCAGACCACCTTATCTGCCTCCTGAGAAACCTGTATGCAGGTCAAGAAGTAATAGTTAGAACTGGACATGGAACAACGGAATGGTTCAAACTTGGAAAAGGAGTACATCAAAGTTGTATATTGTCATCCTGCTTATTTAACTTATGTGCAGATTACTTCATGCAGAATGCCAGGCTGGATGAATCACAAGCTGGAACCAAGATTGCACAGAGAAATATTAATAACCTCATATAGGCAGATGACACCACCCTAATGGCAGAAAGCACAGAGGAACTAAAGAGCCTCTTGATGAAGGTGAAAGAAGAGAGTGAAACAACAAAAAAATTGGCTTAAAGTGCAGTATTAAAAAAATGAAGATCATGGCCTACAGTCCCATCACTTAATGGCAGATAGATGGGGAAACAGTGGAAACAGTGACAGACTTTATTTTCTTGAGCTCCAAAATCACTGTGGATGGTGACTGAAGCCATGAAATTAAAAGAGGATTGCTCCTTGGAAAAATAGCTATGAAAAACCTAGACAGCACATTAAAAACAAGAGATATCACTTTTCTGACAAAGGCGTGTATTGTCAAAGCTGTAGTTTTTCCAGTGGTCATGTATGGATGTGAGAGTTGGACCATAAGAAGGCTAAGCACTGAAGAACTGATGCTTTTGAACCGTGGTGTTGGAGTAGACACTTGAGAGTCCCTTGGACTGCAAGGAGATCAAACTAGTCCATCCTAAAGGAAATCAACCCTGATTATTCATTGGGAGGACTGATGCTGAAGCTGAAGCTCCAATTCTTTGGCCACCTGATACGAAGAGCTGACTTACTGAAAAAGACCCTAATGCTGGGAAAAATTGAGGGTAGGAGGAAAATGAGGCAACAGAGGATGAGATGGTTGTATGACGTCATCTACTCATAGGACACGAGGTTGAGCAAACTCTGGGAGATAGTGAAAGACAGGGAAGCCTAGTGTGCTGCAGTTCATGGGGTCACAAAGAGTCAGACATGACTGAACAACTTAACATCCACAGAGTACATTTAAGATATTTTCATTACATCCTCCTGCCAATACAGAAGGTACAAGAGACATGAGTTAGATCACTGGGTTGGGAATATCCCCTGAAGAAGGAAATGGCAACCCACTCCAGTTCCTTGCCTGTGAAGGCCCGTGGACAGAAGAGTGTGGCAGGTTGTAGTCTACTTGCAAAGAGTCCAACATGACTGAGTGCACATACATGCACACATAATATTTATTTTTCTGGGCAAAGACAATGTTGAATGGGGGTCTGCATTTTAATGTTCCTTATAAAAATGAAAATCTAGTCCTTATTGCCTGGAGAATCCCAGGGATGGCGGAGCCTGGTGGGCTGCTGTCTATGGAGTTGCACAGAGTCGGACACAACTGAAGCGACTTAGCAGCAGCAGTGCGTTTTTGGTGCCAGGGATAATTTCCTAAGTGCTTTACTTTTGTCTTGCTTAGAAACATGAAAGATATACAAATATAGTGAATGGGTATCAAAACATTTTTTACAGACAAAAATGGGAAGAAAATTTGGAGAAGGATATTTTTCTAAGCTTGGATTCTGGGTTGATAGATCTTGAATTGTGAGGCCATCACAGAGACTTCAGCCTCCACGTGGTCACTTAAGTTCCTCCTTGTACCATAATGTCACAGGCAACAAACTCATGCTCTAGTCAAGATGTGAACTCCCACGTCCAGTGAAAATCTGTCTGCCCATGCAATTTTTCTTCTCATGCTCCGCCAAATCCCAGAGGTTAATTTTCCTGGGCTACGGGATAGCATTCAGGTGTCACTGCCTCCTAAACCATAATTTCCAACACGTGTCTCATGACAGACCACATTCAAGGGTATGGATGCAGTTCCAGTTCCGGCCAGGAGAGTGAACTGCTAATATGGAGAGGAAACCTGTTTAAATACACTAACTTTATGTATTCAGAACCAAGAATTGACAGCATAGCCAATGAGTACAAAAACATAGATTCACATTCCAGATAAACAGCAACAGTTTGTCCAATTCAGGGGAAACAACAACAATAAAAACAAACATGGCTGGGAAAATGATTCAGCCAAAGGCTGGGTAGCAGTGGCTATGAAATCCGTTAGGCAGAAGACCAATGGCAGTAACAGTGTGAAGAGCTAATACTGAGTTGGCCAAAATATTTGTAACATCTTATTGGAACATATTAAAGGAAAATCCCAAATAAATTTTTGGGCAACCTAGTAAAATTTGGCAGGAACTCTGTCCTATGAAGAAAGAGGCCCAGAGACACAGGGAGGAAAGATGAATCTAGGGTGAATAGGGACTGATGGAGAGCTTAGTGATCAGTGGTGAAGTGAAATACTGAGAGAGATCGATTCCCCCTGGACTTGTTTTCTGGGCAACTGTGCAGATGTCCTGCATACTCTAGATTAACCTTTGGGTTGAGTTTTCAGCATCATGATGGCCAAGTTGAGGAGGGCAAAGTAAATTTGAAGAAAGGGACTAAAACTAACAAAAAGCCTTTTGTTTGGATTGAGATGGTCCTTCTTCCTAGAAGGGAAGATTTATATTTCAGAATAAAACTCTGAAGTTACTCTCAGCCCAATTTCACACTGCTTCACCAAAAACTGAAAGTTAGCAAGAAACTGTCCTTACAGTTTTAGAGAGCTGTACTGTATCTGTAAGCACAGAAAGAACAATAAGCTCATTTTATACTTGAAAATAAGACCTGGTGGGTGGTTTTTCTGTTTCTCTGTGCTCAGAATCTGAAATTCTAGCTCCTTCTTATCCAGCAGTGGATCCAGGTGAAAAATATTCACATCCTGCTGATATTCATGAATAATGACAAGCCCAGAGAGAGGTCCCTAAACTAGGAAGATTTGGAAAGTAGGACAGACAAAATAATGGAAAAAATTAAAGGGACATAGAAAAAAGAAAGGTAGGTTTATGAAAGAGAATAAAGACATCCCTGGAGAAGGACAAAAAAAAACTTTCATGTAAAAACACCTAGAAAAGATCATGTCTCAATATTCAGGCAAAAGAATGTGCCAGTCAGGCTGTGAGCATCAGAGGTAAATTACGTGATATTACTCCCATCTCTGACCACCTGTTCTGATATACCCTTAGCATCAGCAGGCTAGAGAAATTCCTTAACAGTGGCCACAAGATGACAAAAATTTGGAGGTTTCAGTCATTTGAGCTATAAACTTATATACTTATTTCTCTGATTGTTTTTCTTGGTTAAAGCATTTCCCCTTTTGGCACTTATAATCCTTTGCTTAGCTTTGTCATTTATGTGTCATGACTCAAAATAAAGATAATACTTTGAAAAATCATTTACTTTTCTATTTTATGTTCCCTTGTTCAGGGTTATTCTTTAATCTGCCAGAGTCATCCATTTGCTACAGAAATAAATAAAATTTGTAGGAGGAATTCAATGAGAAATAAGGAATAAATATATTTACATTTTGATATCTAGATTACATTCAACAGTAGTCTTGAACATCAAGCTTTTTCAGAAGATTTTCTTAGTTGGCTCATTTTCTATTGACAAATAAAGAACATTTCTTATTGATTAAATCATAGAAATTTAGTAAACTCAAGCTGCAGAAATAAGGATTTGGGGACTTCCCTGGAAGTTCAAAGGTTAAGACTTCACCTGCCAAAGCAAGCCATGTGAGTTCTGTCCCTGGTCAGGGAACTAAAATCCCACATGCCTCACAGCCAAAAAACCAAAACATAGAACAGAAGCAGTATTGTAACAAGTACAGCAAATATTTCAAAACAATGCTTTAAAAGAAGAAGTAAGGCTTTGAAATATTAAAGTCCCCCAATAAGTGAATGGAATAAAAAGGGGAAAATGTGAAGGGAATAAAGAAATAATGATTCTGAGTCCCAGGAGACTGGGGAAGGAAGGGGGTCAAACCAGCAAAACAATGCTTATCTCCTAGACACAGAGATGGGTTCAAAGGCTGAAGAAGAAGCTCAGAGGGTAGGGCTTTAGTCTGCTCTTCTCATGGAAGCTTGGGAGGAGACAGTTGGGCAACGTGGCTTTATTCCCAGGTGAGGACTGGTAGTATAGCATCTGTAGCAGCCAGAGAGTGTGTGAGTCTGATTCAGTGCTCCTCATGCACCACAACCCTCATGGCACAACAGAACAAAACAAATTAGGAGGTTGTTTATCATTGAGGTCACGAAAATGTGTCTCTCTTATTTCTTGCTTTTGAGAGCTAAATTGAAGTGCATCCCCAACACTGTTTATTTGCCACTGACTTTTTACCTAGTCCAAATGGTCAGAGGCTTCTCCAGGCCAGTGATGGAGCCTGAAAAGGGGTAATAAGGCAGGCCCACTTCTGTGAGGTATCAGGTATTTCTAACAGGCAACTTTGGTTCAGGGCCCCCTGTGGCCACAACCCAGACGTTCTTAGAACCAAATTGTGATATAAGACTCTTGCACACAATCCTCTCCACTTTCTTCTGTCCTTCTCTGGGGGCAGACTTGTATGATAAACTAAAAGGTCTCTGTGTGCCCCCTGCAAAGGACAGATGGTTCCATCTGGAGCCCCATTCCACAAAGGAAGCACAGTGTCTGGTAGTCTGCCTTGGGTTTAGGAGGCAGTGCATTCTGTATTGGAAATTAGGCCACATTTGAGTGTCTCAGAGCAAGAAAGGGCTATGTAGTCAATATGGATCTTGAGGAAAACAACCCTGTTTTGTGGCCATAAAAGCCAGTCAAATGTATGGTGTCAGAAATGTCAGTGGTAGGAAGCAATGCAATGAGGAACTCACCACGAATCCCAGAGGGAGGAATAGAATGCAGGCCCCTGCGATTCCAGAGGGAGGCTTAGAATTAAACCCCTTGCGACCCTCAGCTTCAGTCTTGTTTCTGGTTCCTGAAGAGACAGAATAGTTAGCACCAAAGGACCATGCACCTGGAACTGCACACTCTGACTTTGGGTCTGTCAGTCATGAAATTGGACAGGCCTATCCTGGGGCTTCCCTGGTGGCTCAGATGGTACAGAATCTGCCTGCAATGTGGAAGATCTGGGTTTGATCCCTGGGGATCCAGAAGATTCTGTAGTGAAAGCAAGGCAACCCAGTCCAGTATTCTTGCCTGAAGAGTTCCATGGGCAGGGGATCCTGGCAGGCTATAGTCCATGGAATGATCAAGTTGGACAGGACTGAGCAACTAACACACACATACACACACACACACACACACACACACACACACACACATATCCATACTCTATCACAAGAGAGTCCACCATCAAGTTTGACCAGTACCAGAGGCATAAGGAAGCCACAGAAGCACAAGGTAGCCTAGACTATATCACCCAACTCAGTGGCCCCAAGGCCTCTTCCTTGGCTTATACCCATGACCAAATGGGGAGGTCTCTTTTTAATAGGTAAAGGAGGGATGAAAACCCTAAGTTGGAATTATGGATGAATTGGCTCTGGAAATGTTGGTAATGAGCTATTTTTACATCACAGCCACATTCAGTAGTGACCTCGAAAGACAGTAGTGAGGAAGAATCTTCTCCATGGTTGGAGGTAGGGGTAAGGGTAAATAATCATCTAATTTGTATGGGAAGAAAAGCGGTCTGTGATGTGAACACATATTTTTTTTTGGATAGGTAGTGAAATGGTCAATAAAAAGGTCACACGTGAAGTCTGGAGCCACAGCCTGAAGATCAGCATGAGAGTGGACACAAACTCTGGAGCATTTCACATTTTAACACCAATGAGAAAGCACTCACCAAGAAAGAGACATTGAACAACTAAATATGAAAATGCCTGGTCTACTTGACATTAGCCAGCTTTTGTCATTGGCCACAATGAAATGGGTAAAATGGTACAAAAATAAATTGATTGTGAGATCAGGAAGACTTACCACAGACAAGAGGAGCACACTTTTCCCTCAATATCAAAGAGAGATTTGAAAACAGAAGAGGGATAAAATTTGGAATTAAGAATTGCACTGAGTTTAGTTGTCCTACTTCTGTCCCATCCTAGCCCACCAGCCTTTTATTCTGGGAGTTGGGGTTTGTAATAGGCTGATTGCAGCAATTAGAGAAAATGATAAGTTGCATTTCCTCTTAGCTATACACACATGTGTCAGCTTTCTGCATGTGGATTCCAGAATATTAAGATGTTAACATGTGTATATATATTTAATATGATTTGCACAATTCCTGTGACACTGTCTTATACTATTTTCGTTCATTAATTGCTGTAAATTTTCAGTTCCTGACTTGATTTTTTTCCAGACACTCCATAATCTTGCCCTACCCTACTAATATATATTTTCCTTCAAATATCCTATGTCAGTTTTCACATATACCTAGAAAAGTCTAGGTAGACTTAGCTCTGCCTATATTGGTTTCTTCTAGGTCTTGTGGAGGCAGTAATCATATGTTATACAGCAAAAACTGTTGAATTTGTAGCCTAAATGCTTAGGTCATGATGCCTGCTTATGAACGCTGTGACCTGAGGCAAGTAGGAAAGATTACTGAGATTCAGACTCTTCCTCTGAAAAATGGAAATTTTAATACTTTCTTTTTAGATATTGAATTGTTGTAAAGATCAAAATTAAACAAGGTAAAGGATAAGCAAGCACACTGTAAGGTGGGAAATGCTAAGCAAATGTAATTAATTACTGTCATTAAACATCCTTTTCTAGTTTTTTTGTAAGCATTGGTGCTCAATCTATATGTCAGTGGCCAAGTTTCACATCATCCCTGAAGAAGGTACTTTTCTTTAAGACTTTTTAGAAACACCTGGAAAGTTTTGAAAGTGCATAGTGATGTCTTATTTCCCAAAAATCAATTACATGATAAACTTGAGTGTTGTGCCTGAGCGTCAGTATGTTGTAAATATCCCCCCATGACCATAACGTACAGGCAGTATTGACCTGCAAGTGTGATCTCTCTTCTAGGATCTCTTGATAACTCATCTGAAATGCAGATTCTCTGGCTCTAACCCTGGGGATTGGAGACTTAGCTGGAGGGAGGGTAGGTGTGGAACAAATGCCCAGAAATCTCTATTTTAACAAATGAGTCTCATGCACATGAAGATTTGAAAGCCACTACTTTTAGTAGGAACATCTAGCTTTGTTTCTACATTTTTTTCTACATCCAGTTTTGTATTCTACATTTTAAACTGTGGATGAAGTATTTGAGGATTTTAATATGAAGTATCATGAATTCTATAAAATGAGAGTTTTTTCCTCTGCAATATTGGTCATCTGTCTTCTCTGAACTTTCCTGAGGCCACCCTAAAATTATAGATGATTTTACTGTCTCTTATTCTCCCTTAAAATTATCTAGGACTAGCTATTATTTGTATATAAAAAAGACAAGTGTTAATTGTAACTATTAACAGAGTAGGGGAAAGCCCTCTATAGTTATACATTTAGTCAAGAACAAAATATCTCAAAAACTATATTCACATATACTTTCACCTTGTTAATATACCTTCTTGATGAAGGAGAAACAGAAGAGTGAAAATGCTGACTTAAAACTTAACATTTAAAAAACTAAGATCATGGCATCTGGTCCCATCACTTCATGGGAAACAGAAAGAAAAAAGAAGCCATGACAGATTTTATGTTCTTGAGTTCAAAAATCACTGCTGATGGTGACTCAGCCATGAAATTAAAAGATGCTTGGAAGAAAAGCTATGACAAATCTAGACAGCATATTGAAAAGCAGAGATCTCACTTTGCCAACAAATATTCATAGAGTCAAAGCTATGGTTTTTCCAGTAGTCATGTGTGGATGGAAGAGTTGGATCATAAAGAAGGGTGAGCATCTTAGAATTGACGCATTTGAATTATGGTGTAGGAGACAATTCTTGAGTCCCTTGGACAGCAAGGAGCTCAACCAGTGAATCCTAATGGAAATCAATCCTGAATATTCACTGGAAGAATTGATGCTGAAGCTAAAATTCCAATACTTTGACCACATGATGCGAAGTGCCAACTCTTTGAAAAAGACTGATGCTGGGAAAGATTGAAGGTAAAAGAAGAAAATGGCAGCAGAGGATGTGATGGTTAGATAGCATCACTGACTCATTGGACATGATTTTGAGGAAACTCCAGGAGACAGTGAAAAGACAGGGAAGCTTCAGTTCAGTTCAGCCGCTCAGTCATGTCTGATTCTTTGCAATCCCATGAATTGAAGCACGCCAGGCCTCCCTGTCCATCACCAACTCCTGGAGTTTACTCAAACTCATGTCCATCGAGTCAGTGATGCCTCCAGCCATCTTGTCCTCTGTCATCCCCCTTCTCAGGGAAACTTGGTGTGCTGCAGTTCATGGGGTTGCAAAGAGTCAGACATGACTTAGCGACTGAACAGTAGCAACAATATGCCTTTAAGTGTTTCCCTATACAATTTGTATTTATTTTAGTACAACAGAATAGCTTCTGGGTGGCAATAACTTTTATTATTGTATTAAGTTATTTTATGTCAATTAAATGGAAAACACCAATCCTATCAGTTGATCAAGAGATGAAATAACACTGGTCAAAATGACTCAAATTATTGACTTATAGTGAGTGCTTAATAAACATATATTCAAGGCTCATGGAATATTTTTCCCAAGAGAAACAAGCAAGCTTTGAGTTAAGGGCTGAATTTACAATTCCAGAGGTATAGAAGATATGGATTAATGTTATTATTTTACTTTAGAATTTGACATAAAATACATACTTTAGAGAGCTAAGTTTAATTAAGAGAATTCCCTAGATGATGTCAATAATATTAATATTCCACAGATTTTTTTTATTCTGTTATTTGTGTGAAGAAATCAGAAAAATAAAATGTTAGTGAATTGCTTAGCAATATAATGACTGGGCTAACATTGCTATCTG
>SJYQ01000887.1:142969-170719 GCA_006410935.1 Redunca redunca
TGACTATATATAAATTTGAAATGTTTCATCATCTGAAAGTCTCTATGTATCCGTTTTTCACTTTTCTCATTTAATTGGATAAATATAGGTTAGATTTTAGGTCAAGCTGTTACCTAGTAACAGAATTTGTTGGCTTTTATGTTGTAAGGAAAATTAAGGTTTAGACCATTGATACTAAAATATAGAGAATATTTTCATTGCCTGAAGNNNNCTGAAGCCTAGTGTTAATATAATCTATAACTTTCAAGAACAGGATTAATGCTTTAAAATCTTAGATACCGGGGTATCTAAGCCTATCATTTGTATTTCCTTTCATCAGAAGAAATGAATAAAAATTGCAGTGTAAAACACCTGCTGTAAAATGTTTATATTAAATGTAAAATATAGACTGCAATAAAATATACACTATGAAAGATTTGGTCATGTTTCTTTTATTTCTTGTCAAACAGCAGGAAAATGTTTAGCAGTAAGAAGCAATAGTTACACTGAGTAACAGGAAAATGGTCCTCACTTTTTATTTATTTGTTCTTGGCTGCATGGCTTGTGGGATCTTAGTTCCCGGATCAGGAATTGAACCCTGGTCCTCAACAGTGAAAGCTCCAAGTCTTAACCACTGGATTGCCAAGGAATTCCCAATGCTCACTTTTAAATTGTTTAGAAGTAGACCCAATCCTTATTTTCTGATTATTTAGAGAGTTCAAACTTCCTTTTGATTTTAATGAAGTTGCATCATTGTAGAAATACAGCTCTTCCTTGCAGTCAGTTCCAATGAGTGATATTATTTGTAGATGCTATGATGGAGGAAGCACTGGAATGTGTAAGAGGAGGTGCTTTGTGTCACAATCCCAGGAGGAACACTCAAGTTGTGATTGATACATTTTCAATTTGAAAGATCCAATTCTGTCCTTACTCCTTCCCTCCATCTCTCCCTTCTTTTCTTTCTTCCTTCCTCTCTCAATACCGCCCCCACCTCCATTTCACTCTTTCTTTCTTCCACAGTGTAATATGTAATATGAAGAGTGTCTTAGTCATAATCAGAACAGATATAATGGAACTTCTTTACATGAGCCTAGAGGCTTTTGGGGCTTCCCAGGTGGTTCAGTGGTAAAGAATCCACCTGCTAATCTAAGAGACATAGGAGATGTGGGTTTAATCCCTGGGTTGGGAAGATCCCCTGGAGTGGGAAATGGCAACCCACTCCAGTATTATTTCCTGGGAAATGCCATGCATGGAGGAGCCTGGCGGGCTACAGTCCATGTGGTCACAAAGAGTCAGACATTATTTAGCAACTGAGTATGCTCACAAGAGGCTTTACCTGCAGAAAGCAAACCACATAATCCCAGTATGTAAGATCTTCCAGGCATTGGTTTTCCTGCTATCCCACAGGATCTGATATCACATTATGTATCAAGCTACCTTAAACCATCATGCTAACTGCTTATCTTTTAGAAGATGCAGAGGCAAAAGTAGCTATAGCACTGTTTCTCCATCTGCAGGAGGATATAATCCTCTTTAAGATTTTCTTTGTTATTTTGATAATGGTGTAAAATGAATCCCATAGCTATAGAAAACAAAAAGAAGTAAAATGCTAATTCCACAGATGCTAAGGCAATTTGACCCCATTTCCAGACCCTACCTCTGAGAATGATCTCATTATTTTATGATAGACATTTTAAAGCACCTGTTGAGTGTCAGTCATTGTAACAGGCAGTGGGAAAGAGAGAGATAAAGAAAGCCAACTTTTTCTAATTAAGGACTTTCCAGCATATTAGAAGAGACAAACCACAGAGAACAGATAATTTCCAAAGTCTGTCCATGAGAGATATTATAATGGCATGTTTGGGTTGTATACAACCAACCCCTTCAGTAATAAGGGGAACTCAGTCCATCTCAGAGGTCCAGGAAAGGAATTATAGAGAAGATATTTGATTTGATTCTTTGATGATAAATAGGGTTTTTTTCCATTAAAGAAGCAAGATAGGAGAAATCCCTTCCTATCAGAGTACTAGGAAAATCGTAGAGATGGGAAGGAGAATATTGCATGCAGGATATTCTGACCTATTCTACACCACTTGCACTAAAATAGATAAGTGAGGGCAAAGAGAGAGTTGGATGTGGGTAAGTCTTGGTGAGAGGTATCAGTATTATCACTTGAATGATGATTTTCTGGACATCTGTATGGAGCTTCATAATTTTCCCAAGATAGCCTCATATTCTTAAAATTGTAGAGTTTTAGATAGAATTAGGATTTTTCAAAAGAGTTTCAGATTTTCACTTGGGTTACATGATTCTTGAAGATGTAAACCAAAATACTTCATGAGTTCTTACTTAGTCACTTCTGAAATCATCCATAGGAAACTTGTGTTTGCCAATGTCTTAGTTCCTTTTCTATTACTTACTCATTTATCCAGCTTTTAAAACCAGTGTTCTTTGGCCCTTCCTCAAATTTGTTGTCTGTTTTTTTTTTTTTTTTTAATTTTGTGGGATTAAAAGATAATAACAAAGTGCATTTTAAAGCTGGAAATTATTTTTCTTTTTTCTAAATATAGG
Source organism: Redunca redunca (assembly GCA_006410935.1). Lineage (NCBI taxonomy): Eukaryota > Metazoa > Chordata > Mammalia > Artiodactyla > Bovidae > Redunca > Redunca redunca. Next base: position 145,520 of record SJYQ01000887.1, read on the forward strand.
CTAAAATTTTTCAAAATATAGACGTTTGTTAAAGTTTTTTATTAGATCATGTTACATTTTTGTTTTTCATTAGAGAAAAATAAAGGCAGTGATTTCAGTGGGTAGGAAAAAAAAAAAAAAAAAAACTTAGAAATGTAAGAGGAAGAAACGCTCATCTTATGGGCTTTCCAGGTGGCTCAGTGAGAAAGAATCCATTTGCCAGTGCAGGACAGGTGGGTTAGATCCCTGGGTCGGGAAGATCCCTGGAGGAGGAAATGGCAACCCAGTCCAAAATTCTTAACTGTGAAATCCCATGGACAGAGGAGCCTGGAGAGCTACAGTACATGGGGTCACAAAGAGTCAGACATAACTTAGTGACTGAACAACAACAATGGCAAGCAGGGTTGATATTCATGTGTGAGGATCTCCTTCAAGGAAAGAGATAAGAGGTCAATGCACATAGTCCTTGATTGAGATCTCTTTTTCTGGAATTGGTTCTTGATCTTTTTGTATGTTTTATCACAAAAATTGATGCTTGCATTTTCCTGTTTACTTACCTTTCAATCTGTCTATTCATATACATGTCATAGAAAGAAAAGTGACTATGTTTTCTACATAACAATTTGAATTTATAGTCTGAAAGCAAAAAGTAGTAGTTTCCCCTTATCTGTTATTACATTATTTTTCATCATTGGAAATTTAATTAAATAATGTTTCTTCTTTCAAAGTCACTGCCACTGAATAGCCTTCCTAACCTGAGTCTCAAAGGAATTTGGCAAAGCTGTATCTCTTTCTGTCTTTAAAATTGTATTCCTTTCTCTTTGCATCAGTCACTTATGACATAATAAATATTTAAAATGGCAGGTGATATATTTTAACTGCTACTGATAAAGTATTGTTTTGCTATAAATAAACAAGCTGTTTCTCTAGAGCTTAAATAGGAGTAAAAATTTGACACACTGTCTTCCCCCATCAAGCAGCTGTGGCAAGATGCCATTAGGGAGTTATTAGATTTGCTAGAGGTTTCCATTATACCAGATATTAAATTAACTGTCATATGTGTTCTGGAGTATATGGAAGGTTGTAATCTTATGAGGATGTTTAAACATATTGGCATTTTCATTGCTCTGAATATAAGAAGATGTAATTATTGACACTTGCCATAGGTTCTTACATGATGTGTTGACCAGCAGCAATTAACATGATTGTGAAGACATTAAACATACACAAATAACGTGATGTTTTTTCAAGTAATGGATCTTAGTACAAGCATAAAGCACCTTGAATTATTCTGTACCAATAAATGAATGCTGGGGCATAGGTTACAAATATCCATTGGAAGGACTGTTACTGAGGCTGAAACTCCAATACTTTGGCCACCTGATTCAAAGTGCCAACTCATTGGAAAAGATCCAGACTGGGAAAGACTGAAGGCAATAGGAGAAGGGGGTGGCAGAAGAATAACATCACTGACTTATTGGACATCAAATTTAACAAACTCCAGTAGATAATACAGGACAGAGGAGCTTGGCAAGCTACAGTCTATGGGGCTGCAAAGGGTTGGACACAACTTGACTTCTGAACAACAACAACAAATAGGTTACAAAAACTACTGAAGTAGATGCTGTATGAGAACAGATGCTGTTGGAATGAGAGCAGACCAGCTGTAGTACCAGTCATAGTACATACATATGCCCTGTAATATATTCACATTTGACAGTGCTCACAAGCTGATAAGTGGGATTCACAAGCCTTAGTCCCTAGCCTATTTTCCCCATGTAATAGGACTGTCTTTCTGCTTTTACTTTTGCTTCTGAGCTCCCATTAATCTCAGTTTCTTATATACTATATATACCGAGACTGGATAACTGCCACTCAGCAAATACTTAGTAATTTATAGGTTGTGTCATTAGTAGTTGTGTTCTACTTGTTATATAGGAAATCTTTTGCTTATTTTTTCTGCCATATTTTCCTAGAATTTCAAATATTGCTGTTAAAATCTGAGTTGATATGATGGAGCTACTCTTCCCCTTGGACAAGTAGCTTGGTGGATTTCTGAACAATTTTCTTCTTAAATATACCATAAAGATCACCCTGGCTCTTTTGTATTCTGATTATTTTGTGAGAGAAAGCCTTGCAATTCTGAAGAGAAATCAGGAACTATGTACCAATTTTTAGTTTAAAAGTTATTTTTGTAATAATGTTATTTAATAACTATCATCATTTCTGATTAAATATTCAAATGTCCAGAGATGTTTAAATATAACTCTAGAACTTTGCTCTTCAGAATCATTTATTCACTATTTGAGTCATTCATTCATACTTAAAATAATGAGAACCAAATATTTGTCAATCTAGTCTAGTCTTTTGGGATATATCTGTAAAAAAATGTCTGTTAAACTGTAAAATATAAATGCATAAAGATTTCTTACCTTGAGGATTTTATATTTTAAAAGGAAATATCTGTGAAAATATATTAAGTAAATTATATACTATTATAAAAGTGTATAAAGCTTATGGAAAAAATGAAGTGAAGTTTGGGAGTGTAAGTATGTGTGTTGTATAGCAGAGATAAGAAGCAGAGTAAAGTTCTGGTGTGTTCTTGTGTTTTAGCATCAGCAAGGGGGCCAATGTGGACAGAAAGGCGTACAAAAGGAAAGAGTAAGGAGATCAGGTAGAATGGAAAGGAGGCAGGAAAGTTTCAGGTATTGTGACCCATGTAAGCAGCTATAAACATGCTCTACTCTAGTGAAGGAACCATTGTAAGGTACTGAATATAAGATGAACCTATCTCACTGGTACTCTATGGGGATTATTCTAGTGGCAGCATTGATAATAGTTTGTGGATAAAAGGTAGAAGCTGAGAGAACTCTCTGAATGTTCCAGGTATGAAATGATAGTGAGACAAGGCTGTAGCAGTGGAGACAAAGAAAACATATGTTTTGAGAACAAAGCCAAAATGATTTTGTGATAGATTGCACTTGAAATATGAGAGGAATAGAACAAAAATGATTTATGTAATTTTTGACCAATTATCTGGATCTCACCCAACATTTAAGAAAGAATTAATTACATAATCTGCACTGTAGTGAAAAATCATTTCTTTTCCTCAAAGCTTCAGATCAAATTGGAAGAAAGAAATATTTATAAAGAGTAATAAAAAAATTCATATCTGAGCACCAAATGAAGTTGAGGTGTTGACTGTGAACACAATAAAATTTCCAAGGTCTTTGGATATCAAGACTAGATCTTATTAAATTATCATTGTATACCCAATCTTGAAATATGTGATGCTCTCCATGAACTAACATTCGAGAGCAGAAGGTAAAAGATTAAACATATTTCATGGATGAAACATCAACATTTTCTTTTTAAAATATAAGCAGGGTTTTATAAGTGAAATTCTTATAATTAAAGGGACACAATGGAATGTATTCAGTAATGTACACAACAGGAATATATTCAGTAAAATGCATCAGTTCTCTCCAATAAATGTTTATGATAATCAACTCTATGCCAGGCAAGAATGAAGAAGAAGCTTTGGGGAAAAAACCCCAAAATTCATACAAGGAAACACATACACTTTGAAACATCTCTAAACATCATAAAATATCACAAATCATCACAAGGAAAACACAATTAAGTTCAAGTTTGTACTTTTCTTTGGTTATTCAGGTCATGCACTCTTATATACATATGTATGACTATGTTTATATAAGACTTTTTTTTTAAGGACATGTTTGCTAAGTAGTACACTGCTTGTACATATAATTTGTTCCTGAAAGCAAGTAAAGAACCTACTGTGTTAACTTCAGTAGACTTAAAGTTGTAGTTATTATAAAGATGGCAGTCATGGGAACAACAGCAAAGGAAACAACAAAGAACAATAAAAAATGAAAGCCAAAATTAAAAATGCTAATTATTCAGCAGTATTTTACCTGTATACTTTTCAATTTTGTATATTTTCCCTACTCAATTGGATTGTAGTAAGTGAATTTAAGTAAGTGAAGTTGCTCAGTTGTGTCTGACTCTTTGTGGCCCCTTGGACTGTAGCCCAGCAGGCTCTTCCATCCATGGGATTCTCCAGGCAAGAATACTGGAGTGGGTTGCCATTTCCTTCTCCAGGGAATCTTCCTGACCCAAGGATCTAACCCAGGTCTCCCACAGTGCCGGCAGATGCTTTAACCTCTGAGCCACCAGGGAAGCCCTAATTAGATTGTAACATATGTGGTAAATTATAATACTATCTGATCAAGTGTGAAATTATTCTGGCTTAAGTAGATGGTGATTGCAGCCATGAAATTAAAAGACACTTACTCCTTGGAAGAAAAGTTATGACCAACCTAGATAGCATATTCAAAAGCAGAGACACTACTATGCCGACTAAGGTCCGTCTAGTCAAGGCTATGGTTTTTCCTGTGGTCATGTATGGATGTGAGAGTTGGACTTTGAAGAAGGCTGAGCAGTGAAGAATTGATGCTTTTGAACTGTGGTGCTGGAGAAGACTCTCGAGAATCCCTTGGCCTGCAAGGAGATCCAACCAGTCCATTCTGAAGGAGATCAGCCCTGGGATTTCTTTGGAAGGAGTTGACTCATTGGAAAAGACTCTGATGCTGGGAGGGATTGGGGGCAGGAGAAGAAGGGGACGACAGAGGATGAGATGGTTGGATGGTATCACCAACTCAACAGACATGGGTTTGGGTGGACGTGAGTCTGAGTGAAGTCCGGGAGTTGGTGATAGACAGGAAGGCCTGGCGTGCTGCGGTTCATGGGGTTGCAAAGAGTCAGACAAGACTGAGCGACTGAACTGAACTGAACTGAATGTTAATCAGGTGACTTTTGTATAAAACAGTCTAATGGTGGAGGCTGAGGTTAAGAGAACCAGCCGTGTGATTAGAAGGTTGGAACTGTCAACCTTACTTCTTTGATTTTGGGGAAGGGGAGAAGTGCTGAAGGTTGAATAAGTCACCAACTACCAGCGAATTAATAATGCCTATGTAGTGAGGCCTCCATAAAACCTCCCCAAAAGGATTTTCAAAGAGCTTCCAGGCTGGGGAACTAGAATGGTTCCACATGCCCCAGTCATAACAGGCCCAAATTGTACCAGAACAAAAGCTCTTTTGTTCAAGACCTTGTCCAATGTATCTATTCATTTGGTTGTTAATTCACATCCTTTAATCTCCCTTGTAATAAACCAGTAATTTAGTAAGTAAAGAGGTTTTCTGGCTTCTATGAACTGGTCTAGCATATTTATCAAACCCAAGGAACTAAAGAGACTCTTGATGAAAATGAAAGAGGAGAATGAAAAAGCTGACTTAAAACTCAACATTCAAAAAACAAAGATAATGGCATCTGGTACCATCACTTCATGGTAAATAGATGGGGAAACAATGGAAACAGTGACAGACTATTTTCTTGGGCTCCAAAATCACTGCAGACAGTGACTCCAACTGTGAAATTTAAGAAAAAGAAAAAAATTCTTGCTACTTGGAAGAAAAGCTATGACAAACATTCACAGCATTTTAAAAGGCAGAGACATCACTTTTCTGACAAAAGTCCATCTACTCAAGACTATGACTTTTTTCAGTAGTCATGTATGGATGTGAGAGTTGGACCACAAAGAAGGCTGAGTGCCAAAGAATTGATGTTTTGAACCGTAGTGCTGGAGAAGACTCTTGAGAGTCCCTTGAACAACAAGGAGATTAAAGCAGTCAGTCCTAAAGGAAATCAACCCTGAATATTTATTGGAAGGACTGATGCTGAAACCGAAGCTCCAATACTTTGGCCACCTGATGCAAAGAGCTGACTCGTTGGAAAGGACCCTGATGATGAGAATAACTGACAGCAGGAAGAGAAGGAGATGACAGAGGACAAAATAGTTAGATGTCACCCCTGACTCAATGGACATAAATTTGAGCAAACTCTGGGGGACAGTGAAGGACAGGGAAGCCTGGCACAATGCTGTAAATGAGGTCGGAAAGAGTCAGACATGACTTAGTGACTGAACAACAACAAAGGAGTTGGGTGTGAGAAACTCTGATTTATATAGTCAATTGTCAGAAGCAGAGTTGACAATCTGGGGCTGCCTTTCTCACCTTCCAGGTGATCATTGGCTCGGTCTCTATCTCCATCACTTCATCATGACTTCTGACTCTGCTCTCAACTTGAATCTATGTGAACTTCTGGATTTGGGTATTATTTACTGTTTTCTTAAATGTTGCTTTTCAAAATGGGTTTGACTTGACTAGTTCCTTTCATTTTCCTGGGTCAGAATTCTGCATCAGACTGAATCCTATATTCAGCCATTAAGGTAGTTTCTTCATTACAGAAGAGAGTAAAGTTTGGGTGAGATGGGAGTGGAATTAAAAATTCTTAAGAATTTTTGTGATCACACTCAGAAAGTTGCCCTCTAAGATAATAATTTCTAGACATTTGTATTTTAAAAAGCAGTGAAGCAATCTTTGGTGCATTGATATAAATTTAACAACATTTTAAAAAGAAGACTAGTAAAGCAGAAAAGTTGTCATCTAATATAATTTCCTTAAAAAAAAAAAAAGGTAAAACACAATAGAAAAATATCATCATTCATGTATTTGTTCCATAAATATTTCCTGGGGATGAATTAAATGCCAGGAATATTTATGGCCCCCTGGGCCTTTCACTGTTTGAGGATCTCCTGCAGAGGTGTAGGTCACCAGTTTGCCTTGGGGACAGAAGCTCTGGCAGCAGCAGTCCTGAGAGGCATGGCATGTGGCTCAAGTCCTCATGGAGGAGGTCACCATTATTCTCACTATAGAGCTGCTGAGTGGGCAATACACAAACTGGAGAACCATTATACCATAGAAGTTCTCACACTGTTGCAAAAGTTCTAGGCTCCACAACAGACTTCCCAATCCCCTGGGGATCTGGCAAAGAGACTGAGAATCCCCAGGGAATCTGATTTTGAAGATCAGCAGGATTTAATTACAGAACTTCCACAGGACTGGAGAAACAGAGACTCTTGGAGGGCACTGAGACACAGGAGAAAGGAGCAGTCACCCCATAAGAGATGGAGGCAGACATGCCTATGAGTGTTTGGGAGTCTCCAGTGGAGTTGTGGGTCTACAGTGACCTGCCATAGGGTCAGGAAAACAGACAGGAGCAGTCCTGGAAGGCGCAGCTCCCTGGAATACATCCTTTTTGAGGAGGTTGCCATGACCCCTAACATCTTTTGGCCTCAGCTAAACTACAGGGAGGAAACAGCCACACCCATCAATAGAACATTGGATGAAAGATTTACTGAGCATGGCCTTACACATCAAAACAAGACCTGGTTTTCCCCACAAGCCTTCTCTCCCATTAATAAGTGTCGATAAGCTTCTTGTCCTCATCCATTAGAGAACAGACAGAATGAAAGCCGCATCACAGAAACCTAACCAAACTAATCACATTTTAGTCTTTCTGATTTTGGTAAAACCATTGCCATGAAATAAGCTTTATAGACATGCAATATGATACATTTTTTTTAATCAAATAATTGAATTGGGTGAATTTAGATGTCAGTAAATATATGGATGTGAGAGTTGGACTGTGAAGAAAGCTGAGCACTGAAGAATTGATGCTTTTGAGCTGTGGTGTTGGAGAAGACTCCTGAGAGTCCCTTAGACTGCAAGGAGATCCAACCAGTCCATTCTAAAGGAGATCAGCCCTGGGTGTTCTTTGGAAGGAATGATGCTAAAGCTGAAACTCCAATACTTTGGCCACCTGATGCAAAGAGTTTACTCATTGAAAAAGACTCTGATGTTGGGAGGGATTGGGGGCAGGAGGAGAAGGGGGTGACAGAGGATGAGATGGCTGGATGGCATCACCAACTCGATGGACGTGAGTTTGAGTGAACTTTGGGAGTTGGTGATGGAGAGGGAGGCCTGGCGTGCTGCGATTCATGGGGTCGCAAAGTTAGACACGATTGAGCAGCTGAACTGAAATGACACCTTTGAGAAAGCATGCTTATATTTAAATTGATCTCCTGTGAAAATGGACCAGACCCATGGAATAATTCCATTCAACAATCAAGATGTTTTATAGACAGCTTTCCACCTAATTAAACTGATAAGAACAGATACTACATTTGATCTTAGCCAAAAGACTGAGAAAACATTTCACAAGATGGTGGAATAAAAGGATGTGCACTCATCTCCTGTGAAAACTCCAAACTACAACTTGCTGCCGAACAACCACTGACAGGAGGATGTTGGATCCCGGGGGGGAGATACCCTATGTCCAAGGGCAAAAGAGAAGCCCCAGAAATATGGTAGGAGAAGCAAAATCATGTTTAGAATCAAACCCCATTCCTGCCAGAGATACTCAGAGGTGCAAAGAAAAGCTTGTGCATACCAGGAGACCCCACAGAGACTGAGCCAGACCTGCCTTTGAGTGAGTATCTCCTGTGGAGGTACAGGTCAGCAGTGGCCTGTCTCAGGGGAAGGGGCTCTGGGTGCCCCGGACCTGGGTGTGGCATAAGCCCTTTTGGAGGAGGTCACCATTAATCCCACCATAGAGACACAGGAACTTACAAAGATGAGGGAAACAGACCCTTGAGGGCACAAACAAAAGCCTGTGTGCACCAGGACCCAGGAGAAAGGAGCAGTAACCCCACAAGGCACTGATCTAGACTTGCCTGTGAGTGTCCAGGAATCCCTGGTGGAGGCTTGGGTCAGTGGTGGCCTGCTGCTGGGTCAGGGGCACTGAGTGTGACAGTGCTTGCACAAGACATTTTGAAGGAGGTCTCCATTATGTTCATTACCTTCCCCATTGTTTGATCTCAGGTCAAATAACAGGAGGGAACATAACCCTACCCATCAACAGAAAATTGGATTAAAGATTTACTGAGCATGGCCCTGCCCATCAGAACAAGACCAAGTCTCTCCCACAGTCAGTCTCTCCCATCAGGAAGTTTCCATAAGTTTCTTATCCTTATCTCTCAGAGGGCAGACAGAATGAAAACCACAATGGCAGAAAATAAATCAATCTGATCACATGGACCACAGCCTTGTCTAACTCAATGAAACTATGAGCCATGCCATGTAAATTCACCCAAGATGGATGGGTGATGGTGGAGAGTTCTGACAAAACGTGGTCACTTGGAGAAGGGAATGGAAAATCACTTCACTATTCTTGCCTTGAGAACCCCATGAACACTATGAAAATGCAAAAATATATGACAATGAAAGATGAATTCCCCAGGTCGGTAGGTGCCCAATATACTACTGGAGAAGAGTGGAGAAATAACCCCAGAAAGAATGAAGAGACAGAGCCAAAGCGAAAACAATGTCCAGTAGTGGATGTGACTGGTGATGGAAGTAAAGTCCAATGCTATAAAGAGCAATACTGCAAAGGAACACAGAATGCTAGGTCCATGAATCAAGGTAAACTGGAAGTGGTGAAACAGGAGATGGCAAGAGTGAACATTGACATTTTAGGAGTCAGCAAACTAAAATGGACTGGAATGGGTGAATTTAACTCAGATGACCATTATATCTACCATTGTGGGCAAGAATCCCTTAGAAGAAATGGAGTAGCCATCATAGTCAACAAGAGTCCAAAATGCAGTACTTGGATGCAGTCTCAAAAACGACAGGATAATCTCTGTTCATTTCCAAGGCAAATTACTCAATATCACAGTAATCCAAGGCTATGCCCCAAACAGTAATGTGGAAGAAACTGAATTTGAATGTTTCTACGAAGATCTACAAAACCTTCTAGAACTAACACCTAAAAAAAGATATCCTTTTCATTATAGGGGACTAGAATGCAAAAGTAGGAAGTCAAGAGATTCCTGGTAACATGCAAATTTGGCCTTGGAGTACAAAATGAAGCAGGGCAAAGGTTAACAGAGTTTTGCCAAGAGAATGCACTGGTCATAGCAAATACCCTCTTCCAACAACACAAGAGAAGACTCTACATATGGACATGATGAGATGATCAATACCAAAATCAGACTGATTATATTCTTTGCAGCCAAAGATGGAGACCTTCTATACAGTCTCTGAAAACAAGATCAGGAGCTGACTGTGACTCAGATCATGAACTCCTTATTGTCAAATTCAGACTTAAATTGAATAAAGTAGGGAAAAAACTATACCATTCATGTATGACCTAAATAAAATCCATTAAAATTATAAAGTGGAAGTGACAAATATATTTAAGGGATTAGAGCTGATAGAGTGCCTGAAGAACTGTGGAGGAAGGTTCATGACATTGTACAGGAGGCAGTGATCAAGACCATCCCCAAGAGAAAGAAATGGATAAATCCAAAATGGTTGTCTGAGGAGGCCTTATAAATAGTTGAGAAAAGAAGAGAAGCTAAAGGCAAAGGAGAAAAGGAAAGATATACCCATTTAAATGCAGAATTACAAAAAAGGCAAGGAGAGATAAGAAAGCCTTCCTCAGTGATCAGTGCAAAGAAATAGAGGAAAACAATAGAATGGGACAGACTAGAGATCACCTGAAGAAAATTAGAGCTACCAAGGGAACATTTCATGCAAAGATGGGCACAATAAAGGACAGAAACTCTATGGACGTAACAGAAGAAAAAGATATTAAGGAGAGGAGGCAAGGATACACAGAAAAACTGTACAAAAAAGATCTTCATGACCCAGATAATCACGATGGTGTGATCACTCACCCAGAACCAGACGTCCTGGAATGTGAAGTCAAGTGGGCCTTAGGAAGCATCACTATGAACAAAGCTAGTAGAGGTGATGGAATTCCAGTTGAACTATTTCAAATCTAAACAGATAATGCTGTGAAAGTGGTGCACTCAATATGCCAGCAAATGTAGAAATCTCAGCAGTGGCCACATGGCCGGAAAAGGTTCAGTTTTCATTCCAGTCCTTGAGAAAGCCAATGCCAAAGAATGTTCAAACTACCTCACAATTGCACTATTTTCACAGGCTAGCAAAGTAATGCTCAAAAATTTCCAAATTGGAGTTGAACGTTACTTGAACCATGCACTTCCAGTTTTCAGGCTGGATTTTGAAAAGGCAGAGGAACCAGAGATCAAGATGCTGATAAATTTTGGATCACAGAAAAAGCAAAAGAGTTCCAGAAAAACATCTACTTCTGCTTTATTGACTAGCCACAACATTTTCCTGCATGGATCACAATACACTGATGAAAATTCTTAAAGAGATGGGAATACCAGATTGCCTTACCTGCTTCCTGAGAAATCTGTATGCAAGTTAAGAAGCAACAGTTATCACTGGACACAGAACAACATACTAGTTCCAAATAGTGAAAAGCGTATACAAAGGCTGCATGTTGTCACCCAGCTTATTTAACATATATGCAGAACACATCACGCAAAATGCTGGCTGGATGAAGTACAAGCTGGAATCAAGACTGCTGGGAGAAATATTAATACTCTCAGACATGCAGATGACACCACCCTTATGAAAGAAAGTGAAGAACTATAGAGCCTCTTGATGAAAGTGAAAGAGGAGAGTGAAAAAGCTGGTCTAATACTCAACATTCAGAAAACTAAGATCATGGCATCTGGTCCATCACTTCATGGCAAATAGATGGGGAAACAATGGAAACAGTGAGAGACTATTTCCTCGGGTTCCATAATCACTGTAGATGGTAAGTGCAGCCGTGAAATTGAAAGATGTTTGCTCTTTGGAAGAAAAGCTATGACCAAATTAGACAACATGTTATAAAGCAGAGACATTGCTTTGCCAACAAAGGTCCATCTAGTCAAAGCTATGATTTTTCCAATAGTCAGGTATGGATGTGAGAGTTGGGCTATAAAGAAAGCTGAGCACTGAGGAATTGATGCTTTTGAACTGTGGTGTTGGAGAAGACTCTTGAGAGTCCCTTGGACAAGGAGATGCAATGAGTCCATCCTAAAGGAAATCAGTCCCAAATATTCATTGGAAGTACTGATGCTGAAGCTGAAACTCCAATACTTTTGCCACGTGATGTAAGGAAGTGACTCATTTGAAAAGACCCTTATGCTGGGAAAGATTGAAGGCAGGAGGAGAAGGGGACAACAGAGGATGAGATGGTTGAATGGCATCACAGACTCAATGGACATTAAGTTTTAACTAGCTCCTGGAGTTGGTGATGGACATAGAAGTCCAGCATGCTTCAGTCCATGGGGTCGCAGAGAAAGACACGACTAAGCAACTGAACTGAACTGAACTTCCAGCTAATTATCCTGCACCTCTGTGCATTCAAAGTTGAAATAACAGCCAAAGGTTAAGAAACAGAAGACAAGCAATTAAAATAGGAAAATTTCTGGAAAAGATGATGAGTCTTTGGAGTAATACTGAAAGAATGTGTATAAAATATGTATAAAAATAAAGTTTGTTCATGCTCTAATTAAACAACATACAAAAAATCCAATATACCAAGCACATATTTGAGAATATTAAGATTAACAATATATCTTTAATATAAGCATAAATAATTTTAATATGTTTAAAAATGTATTCTATTGCCAGGAAAAAAAAAAAAAAACTACCAATGTTCATTTACACTCTTCAGGAAAAGCCAATTGTTTTACAGGGAGAGAGCATCTAGTCCCAGAGAAAACACTAAATATAGATCTCACAATGAAAGCCTAAAATTAGATACATTTTCTTAAGAGAAAAAAAAAAAACGTAAAATGGATTTATTCTTGCACTTCCCTGTTTAAAGAAACTAACATCATGGCAGTTTATTTGTAGTTTCTCACAGTGTTTTTAGTTCAGTTCGTTCAGTCGCTCAGTTATGTCCACCTGTTTGCAACCCCATGAATCGCAGCACGCCAGGCCTCCCTATCCATCACCAACTCCTGGAGTTCACTCAAACTCAAGTTCATTGAGTCAGTGATGCCATCCAGCCATCTCATCCTCTGTTGTCCCCTCTTCCTCCTGCCCCCAATCCCTCCCAGCATCAGAGTCTTTTCCAATGAGTCAACTCTTCCCATGAGGTGGCCAAAGTATTGGAGTTTCAGCTTTAACATCATCCCTTCCAAATAAATCTCAGGGCTGATCTCCTTTAGAATGGACTGGTTGGGCCTCCTTGCAGTCCAAGGGACTACCAAGAGTCTTCTCCAACACCACAGTTCAAAAGCATCAATTCTTCAGCACTCAGCTTTCTTCACAGTCCAACTCTCACATCCATACATGACCACAGGAAAAACCATAGCCTTGACTAGCCAGACCTTTGTTGGCAAAGTAATGTCTCTGCTTTTCAACATGCTATCTAGGTTGGTCATAACTTTTCTTCCAAGGAGTAAGCATCTTTTAATTTCATGGCTGCAGTCACCATCTGCAGTGATTTTGGAGCCCCCCCAAAATAAAGTCTGACACTGTTTCCACTGTTTTCCCATCTATTTCCCATGAAGTGATGGGACCAGATGCCATGATCTTTGTTTTCTGATTGTTGAGCTTTAAGCTAACTTTTTCACTCTCCTCTTTCACTTTCATCAAGAGGCTTTTTAGCTCCTCTTCACTTTCTGCCATAAGGGTGGTGTCATCTGCATATCTGAGCTTATTGATATTTCTCCTGACAAGCTTGATTCCAGCTTGTGTTTCTTCCAGTCCAGCGTTTCTCATGATGTACTCTGCATAGAAGTTAAATAAGCAGGGTGACAATATACAGCCTTGATGTACTCCTTTTCCTATTTGGAACCAGTCTGTTGTTCCATGTCCAGTTCTAACTGTTGCTTCATGACCTGCATACAGGTTTCTCAAGAGGCCGGTCAGGTGGTCTGGTATTCTCAACTCTCTCAGAATTTTCCACAGTTTATTTGTAGTTTCTCATAATGTTTTAGGGAGATTTAAAATGCCATTGTCAAAGAAAAACAACTAGCATTTACTAAGGGCTCTCTGTGTTGAAAGAGTAAGGCTAAACCCAATGGCAAATATAAAGATGATAAGACTCGGGCTCTTCTCTCTGTTTACCATGCAATATAGTAGAAATGTTAAAAAAAATTAAAAATCGCAACTGAAGGCAGTTGGTGCTGGATATATTAATATACTCTCTGAACGGAGAAACTGAAAATACTATTTTTTTTCTATGAAGTAGCAGAATCATTCAAAGAGTATGTTCATTTTGCAGTGTGTTTTGAAGAAGCAGAATTTGTTAAAGAAAAGTGAGCAGCTATCAGAGTGAACAGGCTAGAAAGAGAGAACCACAAATTCCTCTAAAAGGAGTCATGGAAAGAAACTTACCGGTGTGCTTTGTGTGTTAAGGACTGAAGAATTAAGAGTCATGTCAGAAAGTTGGTCTGCAAAGCTGTCCTGTGATTTAAATAGTCTAAGTGACCAAGTAAATCAAGAAAAAAAGAGCTGAAAATCGTGCCTAGAGGTTTGTTTTTCTTTTCTCCCCTTATTATTTTTTAATCTGGCGGCAAGAGAAGAGCCAGTAAAGTGGGCTTATAATTAATAATTGCAGATGCAGTGCAGTATTAGGCAAAACAATTGAGAAAATATTTCTAGAATAACAGTGTGAAAGAAAAAAAAAACATGCACAATGTGGTCGGAGGAGTGAAATATTTCAGAAGGTTTAACAAGATGCGGACTGATAACAGATCAAAGGAATTAGCAATGAATGTGGATACTGAAGATCTTTAAGAAAATGCAGCCTTGTTTGGGTGAATGTAAGACTTTAGGTATTTAGGTATAAACTTAAATAGAGGAAAAAAATACCATGAAACTATAGACTACTTCCAATCTGAGTTTTTACGCAATTTTCTATTCTTCACCAGAAGAGTAATTTGGGTAATAGAAAAGATCTTCAGATTTCTTCCTTTAATTTAGTATGTCCTTACTTCTGCATCACTTAATAGGGTTTTTCTCACCCTTATGTCATTTATATTGAGTATTTTATGGGCAATTTATGTTGGTCAGTGGCGGTCAATCATTCAGACACTGAAAACCGTTGACCTCGGAACTTTGGAGCACTTCATTTTACAGCGTCTTTTCACACTTTTAACTGACCTTCAGCTGAACTATTTCTTAAGTGGGAACCAATGGATGGAAACCAGTCCAAATCTATGCATTTTTCTTGCATTGAGCCTATGAGCGCTTGAGGTTTTAAATGATCCCAACAAAAACATGACATATACTAAGGAGGTCCAGAGATAAGCAAAATTTGACTTTCTGCATTTAATGAACACTTTAAAAGTGAAATTATCAGGTTAAACAAAAATAAAAAAAGGATCTTGGGCTTCCCAGGTGGTGCTAGTGATAGAGAACCT
Organism: Redunca redunca; assembly: GCA_006410935.1. Classification (NCBI taxonomy): domain Eukaryota; kingdom Metazoa; phylum Chordata; class Mammalia; order Artiodactyla; family Bovidae; genus Redunca; species Redunca redunca. The sequence goes on from SJYQ01000887.1 coordinate 160,725, forward strand.
GCTTGCCAATGCAGGAGATACAAATGATGCAGGTTGATCTCTGGGTTGGGAAGATGCCCTGGAGGAGGGTATGGCAGCCCACTCACTCCACTGTTCATGCCTGGGGAATCTCATGGACAGAGGAGCCTGGGGGGCTACAGTCCATAGGGTCACAAAGAGTCAGACAGGACTGAAGCAACTTAGCATGCAGATTGATTGGAACATTCTTCATTTATTTTTTCTGGATAATATAAATGCCAAATTTTAGAATAGTATTCTGGCAGCCTGGAAAAAAAATAGAATTTCCTTCTTGTTTATCTTAATTGACTGGCAGCAAAGAGACTATTATGCCATTAGAAGTGCTCTAAATAGCAGATGGTTACCATTATAACAGATACTTGAAAGAACAACCAAGAAGACGATGCCCTTGAGATCTAAAAGTCAAAATGACAAACAGGAAAAAGGCATGTGAAAGCTAATTATTTCAGTTCAGAGAACAGCGAGGAAGAATAATTAATATCTTAGAAGACACCTTTTCTAAACTTAAGGTACCTCATTTATTTCAGTTTTTTATTAAACTGTAGATGTTAAAATTAAAGGGAACAACATGATTTCTTATTCAGTCCTCCTCTTCCTTACACTTATGGCATCACTGACTGGCTTTTATTGAGAACGTTATCTTGTCTGTAATATTACATTATCTTGGCTAGGTATGCAATAATTTCTCAGTGTTTTTTTTTTTTTTTTTTCTGAACTCATCCCCTAAATGTGAGCATGAGTCTNGAACTCATCCCCTAAATGTGAGCATGAGTCTAAAGAGACAGCAGGCTGAGACAGATGCTGATGTCAAAGCGGCTGACTGTTTCTGCTCTGCCGCATATTAGCTGTGTGAACTGGAATAAATGACTTACACTCTCAGGATTTCCAAGTTCTCTTTCACTTTCCTCTGTATCTCTGCTTCTATCACTCTGACTTAGAGTGTATCAACTGCATTATTAATAAAAATGATTAAAATAAAAACAAGCACAGTGCACACTTTCTACAATTGAGTGATTTATTAGGTAGCATCTTATTTGTGTAGCTTTCTTGGAAATTCCACCTGTCTTGTAACCTTTACAATTACCCTTACATATCTTGTCCTATCCTTGACTCAGTAATCACCTTTTATACTTTCAGATATTCTGGATTTTTTCCTCCCTTGTATCTGGCTAAAACCTAAGTAGGTACATCTGGTCTTCAGGCAACATTTTATATGCTATTAGTACACAGTCATATGACCTGATGACTGAAATTAATTTTTATATGCCACCTGTCTCAGTGACCAAACTTTCTAAGCTTTTCTTCCAAGTGTCTCCGATATGCAATTTTTTTTTATTTTTTCACTTTGAATATAAGTATTAAGTATTTACCAAGTGCCTGGAGAATTCCATGAACAGAGGAGCCTAGTGGGCTGCAGTCCATGGGGTCACAAAGAGTTGGGCACAACTGAATGACTAACACTTTCACTGAACTTTCTGATAATGGGGCAGCAACAATGAAACAGATCAGGTAGACTGTCTCATGCAGAATATCCTCTAGCAGTGAAGAAATGCATCTGAATATGGCTAATACCATAATGGTGAAATTACAGGATGATTAAGGAGGATAAACAGGAATATTATATTTTGGGAAATAGGGTATGATGGTTAATTTTATGTGCTGGCCTGGGCTATGGTACTCAGACACTGGGGCAAATATTACTCTAGATGTTTTGCTGAAGGTTTTTGTGTTGTTTTTGTGGAACTAACATTTAGATCAGTAGATATTGAGGAAAGCAGATTGCTCTCTATAATGTGGTGGGCCTCTATAATCAGTGAAAGATCTTAAAATAATCAACCTTCCTGAAGAAGAGAGTTCAGCTAATTAGGCTCCGTAAGGACCTGAACAAGTCTTCCCCGCATCTTTAGCCCGCAAGCCTAAAATCCAATATCATGCAGATTCTGGACTTGTATCTACAAATGTCATGAGCTAGCTCCTTAATCATTCTTTGTCTTCCTCTCTCTCTCTGATTGTCTGACTCTCTCATTTCCTTGTCTCATTCTCTGTGTATACCTGCATGTGTGCTCAGTCACATCCTACTCCATGCGACCCTAGGGCTGCAACCCAGCAGCCTCCTCTGTCCATGGTATGTTTCTAGGTAAGAATATTTCAGTGGCTTGCCATTTTCTCCGCCAGGGGATCTTCCTGACCCAGGGATCAAACCCACATCTCCCAGGTCTCCTGCACTGTAGGCAGATTCTTCACCACTGAGCCCCTGGGGAAGCAACACTGCCACCCCCCCTCAATTCTGGCTTCCCTGGTGGCTCTGATGATGAAAATTCTGCTTGAAATATAAGAGACCCAGGTTCAATCCCTGGGTCAAGAAGATACCCTGGGGTATGGATACTAGAATACCCATTCTAGTATTCTTGCCTGGGAAATCTCATGGACAGAAGATTCTGGTGGGTTATACTCCATGGAGTTACAAAGAGTCTGACATGACTGAGTGACTAACTGTATACATACACATACATACACACACATATGTATATAGAGACATACACATATACATCTTCTTTTTTTCATTTTGCCATGTGTCCATAGCCTTATCCATTTTAAAATCCCCCACCACTGTGGCACCTTTGTTAAAACTGATGAGCCTATATTGATACATTAAAATCATCCAAAGTTAATAATTTACATTAATATTCACTCTTGGAGTTATGCATTCTATGAGCTTACACAAATGTGTGACGTGTATCCATCATTATGGTATGGTATTATGAAGTGTTTTTATTGCCCTAAAGATTCTGCACATAAGTTCTTCCCACTCCTCCTGGAAATCCTGAAATTTCTACTTAATATCATATCTTTGAAACTACATAGTATGCAGTCTTTCAACCTGGCTTCTTTCACTTAAAAATAAAATGTCAATTTAAGGTTTTTCCATGGCTTTTCATGGCTTAATGTTTCAGTTGCTTTTAGTATTGAATAACATGTCATTGTCTGAATGTACCACAGTTCATGTATTCACCTACCATAGGGCATCTTGATTATTTCCAAGTTGTCACAATTATAAATAAAGTTACTGAACCCAACCATGTGCAAGCTTTTTTGTGGACCTACATTTTCTGCTTTGAGTAAATACCAAGATGTGATTGCTCCACATCCTCAGCAGCATTTGACGTTATCAGTGTTCTGTATTATTGACTTTTCTGATAGATGTGTAATAATATCTCATTATTTTAAAGTTCATTTCCCTGTTACCTATGTTGTAGAGCACCTTTTCATATGCTTATTTCACTTATTTGGCATCTGTTTATCTTCTTCAGTTCAGGTCTTTTGTCCATTTTTTATTCAGGTTGTTGGTCTTACTGTTGAGGTTTAAAGATATTTTGTACATTTGGGATGAGTCCTTTAATAGACCTTGGCAAAATTTTTCTCCTTCTCTGTGGCTTATTTTCTCAGTCTCTTGGCATTACCTTAGAACAGAAGCTTTTAATTTCAATGAAGTCCAACTCATCAGTTGTAACATACTTTTACTTTCAAAACTTCTTTTGCATTTTTTAAAACTGAAAATCTGCTGCTATTGAAGACTCTCAGTATTTTTTTGCCCAAAAATTGTTTCTATTTTGCTTTCATTCTTTTTTTCTACTACTTGTATAATTCTTTGTTAGTTTCAGTTGTTATTTTTATTTCAGCTCTTGAAAANATTCACATATCCAAACTTGTATTTCACTGTGTGTTCATGGTACCCCCTTTTTTCTGTTTTCCTCTCTCTGGATATTTATATTTGACTTATTATTCACAGATCCAAACTTGTATTTCCCTGTGTCTCATCTGCTTTCTAATCTAGCTCTTTAATTACTAATTTCACTTATAGCATGTTTTTCATTCTCCAGCTTTCTAAAATCATTTTCTATAACCCAACTTCCTGATTTAAAAATTCCAACTTTACCTCTATTGTTTTTATATTTATTTATTTATTTTTTCATTTGCTTTATTAAAAAAGTATCCCTCATATAGTTGAAATCATATGGTATGTGTCTTTGTGTGACTTATTTCCTTAGCATAATACCCTCAAGGTCCATCCGTGTTGTTGCAAATGACAAAATTTCATTCTTTTTCTATAGCTGAGTAGGATTGCATTGTGTTTATAAATACTAATTTAACTTAGCTTAAAGACTATGTCTCAAAATTCCAAGCCTTCATCTGGATCTTTTTTTTGTCTTTTAAAAAAAATCTTCATCTTTGTTATTATCATTATGGTAATCCTATTTATTTTTACCTCTTCTTACTCAATTTTAAAATTGATTTCTGGACATTCTAGAAATAATGTAATATATTAGATCATCTTCTTTTATTGAAGTTTTGTTTCTCATGGGCATTTCAATATGGTCCATCTCATCCAATATGAAATTCAGCTTATTTAATGCCAAATATCAGGCATTTTGGGAGTTGCTTGCATCTCCTTGACTATATCTGAAGACTGTTGTGTTCATCAAAAATGCCCCATCTCTGCAAGCCCTGAATTCCATGAACTCCATCTTTCTTCCAGGTCTAGTAAGATTACTGACAGCTATCTTCAGTTTCCAATCTCTGGGGCTTTATATAAGTCATGGGAAGATTACCATAATTCAGTCAGTTATTGAGCTCATCTTTGTTGTGATTTCAGTCTTTAGGAGAGCTCGTCTATTTATAGGCTGCCATTACATTGCAGTTTATTCCTCCATGTCTTATAAATGAAAAGCTAAACGCTGAGTACTCCTCTCCCTTAGAGGAGGGCGTGGCAACCCGCTCCAGTATTCTTGCCTGAGAAATTCCATGGACAGAGGAGCTTGGTGGGCTATAGTGCATGGGGTCACAGAGTCAGACATGACTGAGTGACTAACACTTTCACTTTCCCCCTTGATGGATCTTACATTTAATTTCTATTATCCCACCTTTTCAGAGATTGCAAAAATCGTTGTTCAGCATCTTGGCTTCTACAGCACCACAGGTGGATTGTTGGATGCCTCAAGGGAGAGGCACTCAGGAAGTCCAGGGCAACCCCTCTGCTTCCCTTCTGTCCAGGACCCTGTGTCCTCAGACCTTGGCAGCCTTAAAGTAACAGTTTAAAAACATGTATCTATGTTTTCTAGTTCGAGTTTGGAGTATTTTTAGGATACTGGCTAATTTAACATCACTGGAAGAAGTACTTCTCTTATTTTTATCCCTAAAGACTTACCTATTTGTTCCTTAGAGAAAACTTTGGACCCTTATCAATGGAGAAAGCAAAGACTTAAGTCTGTATAACAAATATTACCCTCATTTACTATGCTTTTCCTGGTAGCCTCTCTGTAACTGTCTCCCCTAGCCCCACAAATCCATTTTTTCTTTTCCTGTTGTCTTTAGGTGATGATATTAGTATTTAGCTAGAGCTCTAAAACACTTCTTTTTCTGAAATTATTTATTTTTTAACTGAAGGATAATTGCTTTACAGAATTTTGTTGTTTTCTATCAAACTTCAACATGAATCAGCCATAGGTATGCATACATCCCCTTCCTTTTGAACCTCCCTCCCATCTTCCTACCCATCCCACCCTCTAGGTTGATACAGAGCCCCTATTTGTGTTTCCTGAGCCATACAGCAAATTCCCCTTGGCTATCTATTTTACATATGGTAATGTAAGTTTCTATGTTACTTTCTCCATACATCTCACCCTCTCCTCCCCTCTCCCCATGTCCATAAATCTATTCTCTATTTCTCCATTACTGCCTTGTAAATTAATTCTTCAGTACCATTTTTCTAGATTTCATATATTTGTGTTAGAATATGATATTTATCTTTCTTTTTCTAACTTATTTCACTCTGTATAATAGGTTCTAGGTTCATCCACTTCATTAGAACTGACTCAAACATGTTTCTTTTTATGGCTGAATAATATTCCATTGTGTATATGTACCACAATTCCCTTATCCATTCATCTGTTGATTGACATCTAGGTTGCTTCCATGTTCCAGCTATTGTAAATAGTTCTGCAATGAACAATGGGATACATGTCTTCTTCTTAACTTTGGTGTCCTCAGGGTATACGCCTAGGAGTGGGATTGCTGGATTTTTTAAACTATTCCTAGTTTTTTAGGGAATCCCCATACCATCTTCCATAGTGGCTTTATCAATTTACATTCCCACCAACAGTGCAGGAGCATTCCTTTTTCTCCCCACCCTCTCCAGCATTTATCGTTTATAGACTTTTTGATGATGGCCATTCTGACTGGTGTGAGGTGATATCTCATTGTAGTTTTGATTTGCATTTTTTTAATAATGAGTGATGTTGAGCATCTTTTCATGTGTTTGTTAGCCATCTGTAAGTCTTTGGAGAAATGTCTCTTTAGGTCTTTTTCCCACTTTTTATTTGTTTTTCTGCTGTTGAGTTGTATGAACTGCTTATACATTTTGGAAATTAATTTTTATCAGTTGCTTCACTTGCTAGTATTTTCTGAGGGTTTTCTTTTTGAAATATTCTTTTTCTCTGGGTATTTATCTAGTATTCATAAGATATACATGTTAATAAACATCTGTATGTTTTTCTTTCTTTGATTTGCCTTTTATTACGGGAGTTTCAAGTGAGAACTCAGAAGAATAAAGGGAAAAAACAGTTTTCCTCCTGTACAGTATGAAATATTAAATTAGATTTATTTAGTATTGTAAGCTATTTTCATTTAGTATTGGCTGTGATTAACTGCAGTGGTCAAACCCAGAATTTTATATATGCCATCATGTAGAATGAACATAAATGTATTAAATACTTTAAAAGTCTTTTGTAGTCATAGATTATAACTTATCAACCTCAGAAATATGTTTAAGTAGCAACATTTTATTATGCATTTGTCAATGGATAGTTACTGCTTCGGGCACTGTGTTTGACATAGGGGTATGATAACTCACTTCAAGACCACATGGTCTAACCAAAAATAAATAAATAAGAACACTTACACTTTAGAACAAAGCAGGTAGCCTCCAGCATTGTGGGGATTTAGTTTGACCCCCTAATTCAGACAAAGTGAGGGTAGTGGGATTCCAAGGGACATAGGAAAAGCAGAGGGAGTTACAAATAACACGAATTACAGATGAGTTACAAATAACTCATGATTGCTGAATGTAGAATGCAGAAACCTAGAGAGAGGTGATACAATGTGAAAGATAATGTACAGCAAATACACCTGTTAGTGGTGAAACTCAGGCACCTTACTCTTTTCCCTTTACCCTAAAACTTATGTTAAAACAGGTCTGAATCTGAAAGTGTTAGTCACTCAGTGGTGTCTGACTCTCTTTGAATTGCAACCCCATGGGTTGTAGGCAATTTATAGAAGGGAAGGATCTTGATGCCTCAAGTGGTCAGTAACATAAAGGAGCTCTAGAATCTACAGCTTAGCATCAGGAGGCTACTCTTCCTGGGATTTTTAGTAATTGATTACTTTAAAAGTAACTTTATTTGTTTTTGGCTGTGCTGGGTCTTCATTGCTACATGGGCTTTTCCCTAGTTTAGGTAAGTAGGGCCTATTCTCTAGTTGAGGTGTGCAGGCTTCTCATTGCAGTGGCATCTCTTGCTTTGGAGCATGGGCTCCAGGGTATGAGGGCTTCACTAGTTGTGGCACATGGGCTTAGGTGTCCCATGGCATGTAGATTCTTGCTGGATCAGGGTTCAAACCTGTGTCTCGATCGGCATTGGCAGTGTCCAACAGGTTGGACACTGAGCCACCAGGGAAACACAGTAATTGGTATTTTTTTTATCATGAGATATTAATTGACAAATATTCTTCACAAACAAAAAAAATAAAAATAAGATATTAGCATCATTTACAAATTTGTATTTTAAATTAGACTCAGTATGGCAAGTTTTGCTATAGAAAGTGAGAAAATCAGTATATATTATTTATTCTAACTTTAACTTCTTTCCAATCTTCCATCTTCTGATTTGTTACTTAGAGTGTTAATTTTAAAGACCTATATATAGAAAACTATAAAACACTGGTGAAAGAAATCAAAGAGGACACTAATGGAGAAATATACCATGGATTGAAAGAATCAATATAGTGAAAATGAGTATACTACCCAAAGCAATCTACAGATTCAATGCACACCCTATCAAGCTACCAGCAGTATTTTTCACAGAACTAGAACAAATAATTTCACAATTTGTATGGAAATACAAAAAACCTCGAATAGCCAAAGCAATCTTGAGAAAGAAGAATGGAACTGGAGGAATCAACCTACCTGACTTCAGGCTCTACTACAAAGCCACAGTCATCAAGACAGTATGGTACTGGCACAAAGACAGAAATATAGATCAATGGAACAAAATAGAAAGCCCAGAGATAAATCCACACACCTATGGACACCTTATCATTGACAAAGAAGGTAAGAATGTACAATGGATTAAAGACAATCTCTTTAATAAAGTGGTGCTAGTTAAACTGGTCAATCGCTTGTAAAAGAATGAAACTAGAACACATCCTAACACCATACACAAAAATAAACTCAAAATGGATTAAAGATCTAAACATAAGACCAGAAACTATACAACTCCTAGAGGACAATATAGGCAAAACATCCTCTGACATAAATCACAGCAGGATCCTCTATGACCCACCTCCCAGAATACTGGAAATAAAAGCAAAAATAAACAAATGGGACCTAATTAAAATTAAAAGTTTCTGAACAACAAAGGAAACTATAAGCAAGGTGAAAAGACAGCCTTCGGAATGGGAGAAAATAATAGCAAATGAAGCAACTATCAAACAACTAATCTCTAAAATATACAAGCAACTCCTGCAGCTCAAGTCCAGAAAAATAAAAGACTGAATCAAAAAATGGGCCAAAGAACTAAATAGACATTTCTCCAAAGAAGACATACAGTTGGCTAACAAACACATGAAAATATGCTCAATATCACTCATTATCAGAGAAATGCAAATCAAAACCACAATGAGGTACCATTTCATGCCAGTCAGAATGGCTGCGATCTAAAAGTCTACAAACAATAAATGCTGGAGAGGGTGTGGAGAAAAGGGAACCCTCTTACACTGTTGGTGGAATGCAAACTAGTACAGCCACTATGGAGAACAGTGTGGAGATTCCTTAAAAAACTGGAAATAGAACTGCCTTATGACCCAGCAATCCCACTGCTGGGCATACACACCAAGGAAACCAGAATTGAAAGAGACACATGTACCCCAATGTTCACTGCAGCACTGTTTATAATAGCCAGGACATGGAAGCAACCTAGATGTCCATCAGCAGATGAATGGATAAGAAAGCAGTGGTACATATACACAATGGAGTATTACTCAGCCATTAAAAAGAGTACATTTGAATCAGTTCTAATGAGGTGGGTGAAAATGGAACCGATTATACAGAGTGAAGTAAGCCAGAAAGAAAAACACCAATACAGTATACTCACACATATATACGGAATTTAGAAAGATGGTAACAATAACCCTGTATGTGAGACAGCAAAAGAGACACAGATGTATAGAACAGTCTTTTAGACTCTGTGGGAGAGGGAGAGGGTGGGATGAGATGGGAGAATGGCATTGAAACATGTATACTATCATATAAGAAACGAATCGCCAGTCTAGGTTAGATGCAGGATATAGGATGCTTGGGGCTGGTACACTGGGATGACCCAGAGAGATGGTATGGGGAGGGAGGTGGGAGGGGGGTTCAGGATTGGGAACACGTGTACACCCGTGGTGGATTCATGTTGATGTATGGCAAAACCAGTACAGTATTATATAGTAAAATAAAGTTAAAAAAAAAACAACCCAACATTCAAAAAATTAAGATCATGGCATCCACTCCTATCACTTCATGATAAACAGGTGGGGTAAAAGTGGAAACAGTGACAGACTTTATTTTCCTGGGCTCCAAAATCACTGCAGACGGTGACTACAGACATGAAATTAAGACACTTGCTCCTTGGAAGAAAAGCTACGACCACCCTAGACAGAAT
>SJYQ01000887.1:177566-189615 GCA_006410935.1 Redunca redunca
TGGGTAATTGGTCAATGCAGTGGGAAAATGATTTAATTATTTTTAAATATTTTTATTGAGGTGTGATTGGTACACAGTCTGTATATATTTTTAACAGTTTGAATTGAAATATACACATGTGAAATTATCACCATATACAGTGCCCTAAGCTGAACTATTATCTCTCAATTTTCCTCTGTCCTCAAGTTTTTTGAAAAGAATATTTAACATTATTAAGTTCTTATCATTTCTTCTCATATATTGGAAGCATTCACTGCCTCCATTTTCCCCTGCAATCTTCTATATATTGTGACATCACAAAATAATATTGTGTACATTTTTTAAGATTTTCACTCTATGTTGAAAAAAAGGTAACATTTGCAGTTTAATTAACCAGTTTTGTTTTTAGTATAAGTTACCTGTTGGTTTGCTTGTCAATATTTTCTCACAGAAATATCTTTTATCAATATTTTAGTTCTTCAATTAGGGAAATCTATTTATTTTACCCTTAAACTTGTTATTTTCATTTCTTTAACATAAAATCCATATTCAAAATTATTTTTTTCTTGCTTTATGCTGGAAATAACTAAGAGGCAGATATAACAAGTACTCATTTAACAGGTTACCTGTTTGCTATTTATATTGTTTTGTTTTCTCAAAAAATTTGATTTTATTTTTAATTATTGGAGTTTGTACACTTTACTATTTTGTATCTAGGTATTTCATTATTTTCACTGTGTTCCAAGAAAGTCTCCTTTCTTATGATATTACTTTGATGATGTCTACTTCTTTTTTTGTAATTGCATTCTTAAACTGCTCTGAGACAAAGGTTGGGACTTCAATATATTTATAATCTGTGACATTTTCATTTTACAGTATTTTTACTTCACATTTGCTGCCCAGTGACTTAAATTGCAGCCCTGCTTCTGTGCTATTAGGTTCAAATATTGAGTTTTAAAATGGTTTATTTCAGTTTAAAGAGGTTTATTTATATATTTCAAAACCTCTTAATTTTTATCAAAGCCTCTTCTTTGTGGATAAATATCCTCATACTATTTTTGTATATATTAATTTTTCTTATTTTAAAATGTTGTTTCTTTAACTCTCTTGCTGGTAGGGAAAACTTTCCAAACGCTAAGCAAAGGGCACCCAAATTGGGGCCAAGTATTGTCATAAATAATTAGTGTTCAGGATCAACACATCTTTTTGTTGTTGTTGTTGTTCTACCATCTAGTTATAATTTTTATCCTTTTCAAATTTATATTTTATTTATTCATTCATGTATTTGTTTTTGACTGCGTTTGGGTCTTCACTGCTATGTGCAGGCTTTCTCTAGTTGCAGCAAGCGGGGCTGCTTTGCATTGAGGTGTGTGTGCTTCTCACTGTGGTGGCTTTTCTCACTGCAGAGAGCGGGTTGTAGGGTGCGAGCTCAGTATTTGCAGCACACGGGCTNCCTAGAGGAAGAATTGTCATAAAGTATCGAGCTCCAGGACTCATTTGAAGAGTCCAGGCACTTAAAGTGCTCAGTGCTTACGGTCAAATGTGTATTTTTCTTATGATAGATTTCCCCAAATGTGTAAGTCACATGCTGCACTAATCCTGGACTTGCCTGACTCTGTCTGGGAGCAATTACTTCCACCTAAGGAGTATTCCTTCCGTCTCTAAATTCGATCAGTTCAGTTCAGTTCAGTCGCTCAGTCGTGTCCAGCTCTTTGCGACCCCATGAATTGCAGCACGCCAGGCCTCCCTGTCCATCACCATCTCCTGGAGTTCACTCAGACTCACGTCCATCAAGTCTGTGATGCCATCCAGCCATCTCATCCTCTGTCGTCCGCTTCTCCCTCTGTCCCCAATCCCTCCCAGCATCAGTCTTTTCCAATGAGTCAACCCTTCACATAAGGTGGCCAAAGTACTGGAATTTAAGCTTCAGCATCATTTCTGCCAAAGAACACCCAGGGTTGATCTCCTTCAGAATGGACTGGTTGGATCTCCTTGCAGTCCAAGGGACTCTTAAGAGTCTTCTCCAACACCACAGTTCAAAAGCATCAATTCTTCGGCGCTCAGCCTTCTTCACAGTCCAACTCTCACATCCATACATGACCACAGGAAAAACCATAGCCTTGACAGATGGACCTTAGTTGGCAAAGTAATGTCTCTGCTTTTGCATATAGTATCTAGGTTGGTCATAACTTTTCTTCCAATAAGCCATTGAAATGTATATGTAAAAATCTTAAGAGATAAAGGAAATACTAGACTCATTCAGATAAAAACAATAAATTGTTTAAAAGGGAAACAGGCATATTTGAAAAAGGACTGTACAAAAATTCTAGAAGTAAAAATCTTGTAATGAAATTAAAATCTCAGTACACAAGTTAATGGGAAAATAAAAATTGTTTAATGGTATTTAAATAAAAAACTAATGAATTCTTTAAATTATAGTGAACTAACCCTGTTTCAAGACAGGTTACTTTATTTATTTTAATTTTTAAAAAACTTTTTATTTTGTATCAGGGTACAGATGATTGACAATGTTGTGATGGTTTCAGGTGAACAGTGAAAGGACTCAGCCATACATATACATTATCCATTCTCCCCCAAACTGCCCTCATATCCAGGCTGCCACATAACACTGAGCAGAGATCAATGTGCTGTACAGCAGGTCCTTGTTCCTTTTCCATTTTAAATATAGCAGTGTGCACATGTCCATCCGAAATGCCCTAACTATCCCCTCCCCCGATCCTTCCCATCTGCAACCTTAAGTTCATTCTCTAAGTTGTGAATCTGTTTCTTTTTGTAAGTAAGTTCATTTGTATCATTTTTTTTTTTTTTTAAGATTCTGGGCCATATGGTGTTTCTGCTTATCTGATTTACTTCACTCAGCATGACAATTTATATGTCTATGTTGCTGCAAATGGTATTATTTCATTCTTTTAAATGACTGTGTAGTATTTCATTGTATATATGTATCACATCTTGTCTATCCATTCATCTTTCCATGGACATTTAGGTTGCTTCTGTGTCCTGGCTATTATAAACAGTGCTTCAATGAACATTGAGGCATATGTATCCTTTCAGACCATGTTTTTCTTTGGATATATGCCCAGAAAAAGATAAAAAGTATAGGATGAAGGGGGCAAAGAGAAAAGTAAGACTTCACTACATCTATCTTGTTTTGTTTTGACTTTTAAAAGAATGTAACTATTTTATATATTTTAGAAAGCAGTAAGAAAAGAAAATATATAATTTCTAAACCTTGAAAATGAATGGGGACACACTACATAGGCACATATAAATTGATGGTAAACCTAGGTGTAGAGTATAAATAGATATGCAAAAAATGTGAAATTTCATTCAGGAGTCTTATTTTAGCATAGGTATCATTATTGTCATTTGAAAATTTTGTATGTGTACTGGAGCATAAAGCAGGTAAGAAAATACGCTGATGTTTTAAGAGCCAATATTTTCAGCATAAAAAATAAAACCAGAGTAAAAATTGTTCAAAGTACTAACATTGTCTTCAAATTTAAGTTACTTTTGAGACACATACGTTTCTTAGCTCTTCACTGGAATTGACTGTAAAATGATGTTCTAATAATAATTTGCATCACAAACACCCATAATACGGTTTCTTAATGCCATTTCTTCTTAAAAGAACTGGAGTTGGGGGGAGTAATGGGGCAAGGTGGAGGTGGTGAAAGGTTTATCTATCATACTGAAAAGAACAAGGAATCTTATACCAGAAAGCAAGAAGCTACTGGGATTTTGTTAAAAAAGACAGAGAAACACACTTGAAGGAGTTTCCCCTACCTGAGAATGGAACAATTTGAGCTTTAACATGAATAATGACTGATACTTATTGAAATACATCAAATATATCAAATTCACTTTAGGATTCTAGGAAATCAGCTTTTTACTCTCAAAATTAATAAGGGGAAGTATATTCCCTCTTTTTATAAACACACAGGAAGTGGAGAAAACATTCTTCTGCATAATAAATGAAGAAAGATGCCTCCTATAAAGCAATAATAGTCAATTATCATGAGCGGATTCTGCAACAATCCTGTTAAAGGTTAATAAGAAATTTTCTAATGATTAGATCATACTGCCAACACCTGAACTCTCTAATCAGTCCTCAATCTTAGCAACCTTAAAGTCATACCACATATGTTTTGTGTATATTAATATGATGCAGTGGGAGTACAGAATGTCACTTATGAATTGTGCTTGCCAAAAAATTTCCTTATCTAAGCAAATCCCTAGATCTACCTACAAATTACTCACTTATTTTAATAGGAAGATTTTTAAAAATTTAAAACTTAAAAAAATGAGTTAGCAAGTTTACGGATATTATAAGGAAACAGTCAGATACATCCAGGAAGTATCTGCAGTAGCGATTCATGCACATAAATGGCATGGAAAAGAAAAAAAATAAAACAATTGATACATATTAAGAGAGTTAAGAGATGTAGCATACAAATGCAATTTGTGGCTCTTGTTTTGGTTCCTATTTGAATGAGTCAATGTTAAAAGGCACTTTAATCAATGGCAAAATTTAGATATAGACTATGCATTAAAATATGTTCAAGTATTATTATTATTATGTATTATGTTATGTTGATAATGACATTGTGATTACCATTTAACCAAACAAAACAAAAAGCTTAGGCATTGTAATGTATATTGACTACTTTACTATTTATTCACTGAGTCCTGTCCAACTCTTTTGTGACTTTATGGACTATATAGTCTGTCAGGCTCCTCTGTCCATGGGATTTCCCAAGCAAGAATACTGGAGTAGGTGGCTATTTCCTTTTCCAATATTGAACTACTTACCTGTTTTTTTTTAAAAAAAGAATATGCTGGAAAATATTCCAAATAGGAAAAAATGGAGAGAAAAACATTGATAAAAAGATTGAAAAAATGTTTATAGTCCTTAAAGCTGAGTACTGAATGTATGCGTTTCATTATACAATTCTCGCTATTCATTTGTAAAGTAAAATTTTCATTGAGGGGGAAAAAAAACAGAAAATACACATTACCACATAAGGAAATGATCATTTATCATTTAGTGGACAGTAAATTTCACAGCTGCACTAATAATGGCCAAAAAATAATGGAATACTATTTTCAAAATGCTGATGCTGCCAATTCAGGAATGAACAAGGATCCCATGGGTTAATGCATAGTATCTAGTCAAAGATGACATGAAATCAGATAACAAACTTAGGTGGGAAAATTAATCTTGAACTGTGATAGTACATCTAGTCTTGGAAGGCTGGAGAAGAAAAATGAAGTAAGAGCAAATAGAAAGTTTTATATATGAGCAAGCATGGGATTGAATGTATTTCCCTGTGAATTAGAAAGCAAGGATATAGGTTAAACATAGGACCCAGGAACAGAGGTATATATCCGATAGGAGTTCAGTTACTAAGACATGCTTACCAACCTACTGAAGTTATTAAACTTGTTTTGTGTTTTTCTGCACCACAAGATGAATGCCTCCAGAGAGCTTGAGGATAAGAGTGGAGACTGTGGGTAGGAGCCCCAGGGTAGGGGATTTATACTTTAGAAGCATCGAAGAAAGGGGTGATGAATTGAAAACTGTGAAAAGGGTGGTTAAAAGGAGTCACCTTTGATAAGAGTGTGAAATTGATAAATCTTGTGAAGATGAATGGAGAATTTTCTGTGAGAATGCAGAGTTGATTATACCCACTAAAAGGACCCAAACTGTGTGAAACTTAAGATAGCTTTTTTTAAAAAAGAAAAATCATTCATGAGTTTTTGAAGAGAAATTCACTTGGTGACTGTCTGAAGGGACTCACTCCCTTCTTGGTCCACGTTCCTCAGTTTTCACTAAAATCTCACATAAGAATTAGATTTGGGGAGAATGACAGACATAGCGGGTATGAATAATGATCTATTGCAAATAATGGATGTAATTCTGGTGCCCTCAGAAACAGGGTCAGGGAAAAACAGGTAACACTTCAGTACATTTTTGGCATATGTAGAAAATCTATGCAAAACAAATGTTTCTGTCTCTGGAGCAAGTTTTCCAAAAAATAGTCCGATAACCCCTAAATTACAAAAAATGTGAATATATGTATAAATACTTATGAAAATTTCTGTGCCAACAATATACCCAGGGAGGTGAAAAATAGCTGGTTTAATTATCTATATATTTGTATATTTGCATATTTATGTATTTTTACATTTTCCATTTTACTATGATTTTGTAATTATTTACGAATTGAGACTCAGGGAAGAGACCATGGGTAGTTGATCCAAGGCAAGAGGTTT
Organism: Redunca redunca; assembly: GCA_006410935.1. Lineage (NCBI taxonomy): Eukaryota > Metazoa > Chordata > Mammalia > Artiodactyla > Bovidae > Redunca > Redunca redunca. Next base: position 183,843 of record SJYQ01000887.1, read on the forward strand.
ATAGCTTAGAAGCAAAGACTTTTAATTTTTAAAATTAAATGGATTTATTTATATTTTGCCTTCTATATGAGTTGGCACAAGTGTAAAGAGCCTACCTCCCAAAGTAGGAGCTGTAAAGTGGTGCAGGCTCAGTCCCTGGGTTGGGAAGATCCCCTGGAGATGGAAATGGCAACCCACTTTAGTATTCTTGCCTGGAGGATCCCTTGGACAGAGGAACGTGGTGGCTACAGTCCATAGGGCTGCAAATAGTCGAACACAACTGAAGCAACTTATCACATACAAACACACAATAATTATGAAGTGGCAATGGGAAATTATAATGGTTAAATATATCTTTTGGAGTTCACTAGAATAAGTTCAATCCTTGCCCTTGTTTTCATTGACTCCATGCAGGTCCCCTGACATGTCTGAGTTGTGACTACCTCATCTGATGAAAAATGCATCCTCAGTAGATGTGATATGCGTCTTGGAGGGTGGTGACAGAAATCTTACTCTTTTATGCATAAAGCTCAGGTATGCATCAAGTACATAGAGCTGTGCACTATATATGTAATATTAACATTTAATGAAAAAAGTGATTAGAAGAAAAAAAGTATGAAATTACTCCTGGTGAGAGGTAGTTGATAAGAAAACAATACTGATAAATACTCTGATGAATTAATGTATCTCTACTTCCTGAAGATCAGTTTCTGTTCAGTTGCTCTGTCATGTCTGACTCATTGTGACTCCAAGGACTGCAGCACGCCAGGTCTCCCTGTCCATCACAAACTCCTGGAGTTTGCTCAAACTCATGTCCATCAAGTTGGTGATGCCCTCCAACCATCTCATCCTCTGTCATCCCCTTCTCCTGCCTTCAGTCTTTCCAAGCATCAGGGTCTTGTCCAATGAGTCAGTTCTTCACATCAGGTGGCCAAAGTATTGGAGCTTCAGCCTCAGCCCTTCCAATGAATATTCAGGATTGATTTCCTATAGAAATGATGGGTTTGACCTCCTAGCAGTCCAAGAGACTCTCAAGAGACTTCTCCAACACCACAGTTCAAAAGCATCAATTCTTTGGTGCTCTTCTTCCTTAATGTCTGACTCTCATATGCATACATGACTACTGGAAAAACCAGACCTTTGACTAGACTAACCTTTGTTGGCAAATGTCTCTGCTCTTTAATATGCTGTCTAGGTTAGTCATAACTTTTCTTCCAAGGAGCAAGTGTCTTTTAATTTCATGACTGCAGCTATCATCTACAGTGATTTTGGAGCCCAACAAAATAAGGTCTATCACTGTTTCCATTATTTCCCCATCTACTTGCCATGAAGTGATGGGACCAGATGCCGTGATCTTAGTTTGATGAATGTTGAGTTTTAAGGCAACTTTTCACTCTCCTCTTTTACTTTCATCAAGAGGCTTTTTAGTTCTTTTTCACTTTCTGCCATAGTGTGGTATCATCTGCATATCTGAGGTTATTGCTATTTCTCCTGGCAAACTTGATTCCAGCTTGTGCTTAATCCAGCCCAACATTTCTCAAGATGTACTCTGCATATAAGTTAAATAAGCAAGGTGACAATGTATAGCCTTGACATACTCCTTTCCATATTTGGAACTGGTCTGCTTTTTCATGTCTAGTTCTAGCTGTTGCTTCCTCACCTGCATACAGATTTCTCAAAAGACAAGTCAGGTGGTCTGGTATTTCCATCTCTTTAATGATTTTCCACAGTTTGTTGTGATCCACACAGTCAAAGGCTTTGGCATAGTCAATAAAGCAGAAGTAGATGTTTTTCTGGAACCCTCTTGCTTTTTTGATGATCCAACAGATATTGCCAATTAGATCTCTGCTTCCTCTGCCTTTTCTAAAACCAGCTTGAACAACTGGAAGTTCATGGTTCAAATACTGTTGAAGCCTGATTTGGAGAATTTTGAGCATGACATTATTAGTGTGTGAGATGAGTGCAATTTTGCAATAATTTGAGCAATCTTTGGCATTGCCTTTCTTTGGGATTGGAATGAAAACTGACCTTTTCAAGTCCTGTGGCCACTTCTGAGTTTTCCAAATTTGCTGGCATATTGAGTGCAGCACTTTCACAGCATTATCTTTTTGAATTTGAAATAGCTCAAGTGGAATTCTATCACCTCCACTAGCTTTGTTCATAGTGATGCTTCCTAAGGCCCACTTGACTTTGCATTCCAGGATGTCTGGCTCTAGATGAGTGATCACACCATCATAATTATCTGGGTCATGAAGATTATTTTTGTACAGTTCTTCTATGTATTCTTGCCACCTCTTCTTAATATCTTCTGCTTCTGTTAGATCCATACCATTTCTGTCTTTATTGAGCCCATCTTTGCATGACATGTTCCCTTGGTATCTCTAATTTTCTTGAAGAGATCTCTAGTCTTTCCCATTCTGTTCTTTTCCTCTATTTCTTTGGATTGCTCACTGAGGAAGGCTTTCTTATCTCTCCTTGCTATTCCTTGGAACTCTGCATTCAAATGAGTATATCTTTCCTTTTCTCCTTTGCCTTTCACTTCTTTTTATTTTCACAGCTATTTGTAAGGCCTCCTCAGGCAACCATTTTACCTTTTTGCATTTCTTTCTCTTGGGGATGGTCTTGATCACTGCCTCCTATACAATGTCATGAATCTCAGTCCATTCATTCTTCAGGCTCTCTATTAGATCTAATCCATTAAATCTTTTTGTCACTTCCAGGTCATACATGAATGGTCTACTGGTTTTCCCTACTTTCTTCAATTTACCTCTGAACTTGGCAATAAGGAGTTCATAATCTGAGACACAGTCAGTTCCCAGTCTTGTTTTTGCTGACTGTATAGATCTTCTCCATTTTTGGCTGCAAAGAATATAATCAATCTGATTTTGGTATTGACCATCTGGCAATTTCCATGTGTAGAGTGTTCTGTTGTGTTGTTGGAAGAGGATGTTGGCTATGACCTGTGTGTTCTCTTGGCAAAAGTCTATTAGCCTTTGCCCTGTTTCATTCTGTAGTTCAAGGCCATATTTGCCTGTTACTCCAGGTATCTCTTGACTTCCTAGTTTTGCACTCCATTTCACTACAATGAAAAGGACATCTTTTATGGGTGTTAGTTCTAGAAGGTCTTATATAAAACGATTCAACTTCACCTTCTTCAGCATTACTGTTTGGGGCATAGAATGGGATTACTGTGGTTTTGTATGATTTGCCTTGGAAATGAACAGAGATTATTGTGTCATTTCTGAGACGTCAGCCAAGAACTGCATTTCAGACTCTTTTGTTGACTGTGAGGGCTACTCCATTTCTCCCAAGGAATTCTTGCCCACAGTAGGAGATATAACGGTCATCTGAGTTAGATTCACCCACTCCCCCCTCCCCATTTTAGTTTGCTAAATCCTAAAATGTCAGTGTTCACTCTTGCCATCTCCTGTTCCAATTTGCCTTGATTGATGGACCTAAAATTCCAGGTTGCTATGCAATATTGTTCTTTACAGCATCGGATTTTATGTCTATCATCAGGTACATCTACAACTGGGCATTGTTTTTGCTTTGGCTCCGTCTCTTCCTTCTTTCTAGGTTATTTCTCCACTCTTTTCCGGTAGCATATTGGGCACCTACTGACCTGTGGAGTTCTTTCAGTGTCATATCTTTTTTCCTTTTCATACTGTTCATGGGGTTCTCAAGGCAAGTATGCTGAAGTGGTTTGCAATTCACTTCCCTAGTGGGCCACATTTTGCCAGAACTCTATACCATGATCTGTCCATCTTGGGTGACCTTACATTGTATGGCTGGCTCATAGTTTCATTGAGTTAGACAAGACTGGTCCATGTGATCAGAATGATTAGTTTTCTGTGATTGTGGTTTTTATTCTGTCTTCCCTCTGAGGGATAAGAATAAGAGGCTTATGTAAATTTCCTGATTGGAGAGACTGACTTTGGAAGAAACTGGGTCTTATTCTGACGAGTGGGCCCATGCTCAGTAAATAATCCAATATTCTATTGATGGGCGGGGCTGTGTTCCCTCCCTGTTGCTTGACTTGAGACCAAACTATGGTAGAGGTGATGAAGATAATGGCAACCTCCTACAAAAGGTCCTGTGCAAGCACTGCCACACTGAGTGCCCCTGACCCTGCAGCAGGCCACACCCCTAAGCCACGCCTCCACCATATACTCCTGGACCCTCTCAGGCAACTCTGGGTCAGTCTCTTGTGGGGTCACTGTTCCTTTCTCCTGTGTCCTGGTGTGCACAAGGTTTTGTTTGTGTCCCCCAAGAGTTTCCCCAGTCTCTGTACATTTTGGCAGCTCTATGGTGGGGTTATCAGTGACCTCCTCCCAGAGGGCTTATGCCACATGCAGGTCTGGAAAACCCAGAGCCCCTTTCCCTAAGGCAGGCTAATGCTGACCTGTACTTCCACAGGAGACACTCAAACACTCAAAGACAGGTCTGGCTCAGTTTCTGTGGTCTCCTGGTGTGCCCAAGCTCTTCTTTGAGCCCTCTGAGCATTTCTGGTGGATATGGGGCTTGATTCTAAACTTGATTTCACCACTTTTACCATCTTACTTGGGCTTTTCCTTTGCCCTTGAATGTAAGGTATCTTCTTTTGGTGGGATCCAACATTCTTCTGTCAATAGTTGTTCAGCAGCGAGCTGTAGATTTGGCATTCTCGCAGGGGAAAATGAGCGCATGTGCTACTCCACCATCGTAGTATGCAAACAAAACTTATAATTAAAAATAACATTTCCAATGTAAATTAATGTTATGATTTTTAGTGCAGTACTAATGAAATTATTTTACATTCCTTACTACCTCTGAATATGTTTTCAAAGCATAGCATTCATGATATATAGAAAAGTAGTCATAATTCTAGGGAAATTTATATTTCTAATAACTTACATAATCTTTACATGCAAGCACATTTTCCACAAATGTCCTAAAAAGAACAAGTAACCATCAAATATAGGAAATGTGATGACCTAAGAAGCAGAGTTATCTATGACATGTACACAATCACAGGAATTCCTGCATCTCAGTTACTTTTCACAGATGAAGAATTAATTTATATGACTGTTTATTAAATAGTATCAATAATTCACTCATTGACTTATTAATCCTTTCATTAATATTTCAATATATTTTTAAGTGTCAAATAGATCTTGGACACTCTAAAGGCAATGTGACCACAAGCATTAAAGAGCTATAGTTTCTTCCAATACTTACAATCTGATAAGTGTTTTCACATTAGAATTGAAAGTGAATTTTATTAGTTACTGATAATCTACACAGACATGTTGATTTACATACCATACATCTTGTAGTTTTACTTATTTAATCCCTATAGTATTTTATTGGATATATATCATAGTAAGATTTAAAGTTGACCTTGGCACTTAGCCAAGGGCTTTGAGCTACACCAAGCCTGCAAACAATTTAAAGTAATGAATGTACATTTTCTCTTGTATAAAATCTACAGATATTTTAATTATTATATAAACTCCTTAAAATAATTTTATTCTCTGCTATCCAAGTTTTAAGAAATAGAAGTAAACAGGCTTAGAACTCCAGGTGAATAAACTTTTATTTTTATTTTTGTGGTTTAAGATTGGAAGCAGTATCATGTGAAGAAAGAGTGAGATCAGTTAGTAAGTATACATTATATTACAACTTGGTAACATTTACCTAATGAAAAACAGTGTATCACATGAATACTAATCAAAGGTATTCATTGTTTAAATTGTGAATTTGAAACATTTGAAAAATTAGTATATGCTCTTTAATATCAGTTGCACCTAGGAAA
>SJYQ01000887.1:190709-208325 GCA_006410935.1 Redunca redunca
GGGAATTCGTTTCATAAATACATCTTTCTTTCTTGTCTTCAGAATCATTCCTCTTTAGATTATCTCCTTATATTTGTATAAACATAGTAAATCTCAGCTATCCTTTGATCATGATTGGTCATTTGCTCTCATTTTCTCCTCATCATTTCTTCACAATCTAGGTAAGCAATGGGACCCCTCATATAAAACCTTTGATCAACCATATTTCCCCACTTGCTCTCAGTTCATCACTACAGAATGGATCATGAAGATGCAATGAAGTTTGCACCTGAATTTCCCTGTCAGCAGGGATGCCACTCCCTGTGGTACAGCCTACATCCTACTTGAGAAGGATTGTGTAGATCAGGGTCCACCATCCCAAACCCCATCACTGACTCATGCCGGACAAGCAGTTAGAGAAAACCAAGCAAATCTTCATGGAATTAAGATATTGAGGTTGCAGGGTTAATCTGTTAGTACAGCAAATGTATTAATAATTTATCCTGTTTCATCAATGATCCATAATTCACTCTATCTGAGGATATTTTGGGGGCAAAGGTGTTATTTGATTTGAGTAAAATCAGTTATATTATTCATTTATGCTAAGAAAGGTATTTAATGTCTTTACTTCTTCTTGTTAATGGGCTTCTTCTCAGTAGCCTTCCATAAATTGGTAATATTAATCACTAATCATAACTTTGTTGTAAAAAAAAAAAAGTGGTTAAATAAATATTCTTGTCTTTCTTCTTTCCCTTGAATAACCTGGTTTCTATATCATTTTAATCTCCAAATGTACCTAAGTTTTCAATTTTCTCTGCTGCCTTGGATGACTCATGTACCCTTACTCAGCAACTTAAAATAAACAGCACCAAAGCACCACTCTCAGAATCTCTCTTTATTACATCTATTTTTTCCCCTCAAAATTCTGATTTCTTTTCATAACTTGAACTAACATTTCTATGATCTTATTCTCCAGTCAAGACCCTCTTCTGATACCTCTTCTCTTCTTACTTCCCATTAGTGCTTTCTCATATTATGCAACTGCAGCATGCCCACTTGATTTTACCCAGATCTACCTCCCTCGGCGATGTTTCCTTCATGCTCCTTGTTAGCATGCCTCTGCTCAGATGAATTATTAAAATGTTCTCTTCAACCAACAGATTATAAGCTGTTCGATCATTTTGCTGCTATTTGATAATCATTCTCCTCTTTCCTCATGTGTGCTCCATTGGCTCAAGCTTTATTAGGCTTATATTTAACAGCCCCCATCGCATACAGAATAAACACAAACATACACAATTTAACACTTAAAATCTATCACAGTAGAACCTCAAATCTCATCTCCCAAATCATGACACATACTTCTGTCCCACACTCTGTGAACTCAGGGGATTCCAGGCTGGAAAAGTGTGAGAATAAGATCATAGAAGTTTGATTTTTGTTAGTTTGCTCTCTGCAACCACATCTGAATACAAATCACCTGCATGTCAGCCCTGCACTATAGAAAGATTATTTCACCCAACAGACACTCATCTCTCCCTAACCTCCTACAGAATCTGGTTCTTGCTTAATCACAGGATGGCTTACCCGTTACTAGCCAAACTGTTAATACATACTCTATTAACAGGCTGCTCATGCAGAACAGCAAGGAAGGTCTAATTTCCTTCTATTTCTCACAATACCCAGAACAGACTGGAGAAAGTTGCTAAGGCTATAAAATTGGAGCAAATATCTTTATTATATTATGTATTAAAATATGATCTTATTTATAACAATTATGTGAGCAGCGCCTATAACCTATTAATTGTAGTTTATGGATATAGTCTGTAAACTTGGTGTAGGGCCGATGCCTGGATGCATTTTACAACTTCCCATCCTGGCAAATGGAACATATAATGCTGTATCTGAAAGCAAGTTATATTGGAGCACTTTGGAACATAAAGTTAATTTATTTTTATATTAGAAAGCCCATCTGTCCATGTTTTATTAGCCTTATTTCTGTACATGTCTACTATTTAGCCAGAGCATATACCTTTCTTAATAATATGCTACACTAAACACATGGCATAACATAAATTTAAAATTAAAACCATTGTGAGACACCACTCCACATGCTCCCACTAGAATCGAAAAGCAATACCAAGTGTAGGAAGGATATTTCTGTTCAGGGTGTTCATATTGGCATTTAAAATGGGTAATTGATGTTTTACTCATAATTCAAGTTAGAGTTGTAGAATTTCAATATTTGTTGCCTTTACTGCTAAAATCAGGAATCATGTCTGTAAGTGTTTAACATTCTTCTGGCAATTCATTTTTATTATATATAAAATATTGTTCCATATTGGAGAGCATAATATAAAATATATTATGGCATATCATAATAAGTATTTTAGTAAATATATATACAGTGTTCTTGCCTAGATAATCCCAGGGACAGAGAAGCCTGACAGTCTACAGTCCATGGAGTCACAAAAGAGCTGGACATGACTTAGTGAGTATAAAAATACAAAATATAATATATAATACAAAGCTGACCTTTTACCACCCATGACTTGGAAGCACTCCTTACCCCCAATGATAGGATATGCATTTGGCAGACACTTGGAAAAAATTATTGCAGACAGAGACCAGACATTCTGGGATTTCACTGGGAGTGAATTTGATACTCACCAAATTTCACTAAGGAAGAGACTCATGTGCTGTGGCGTTCTTTTAATTATGGGAGGCAGTGTATTTATCTGTCATTTACCTTGTACCTAGTCAAACTGCTCACATTTAAAGGAATCCATAGGGACATATTTTTAGCATGTCCACATTCCCCATGACTCATCTGATTATGAAGGGCTGGAGTTAGTGACAGTCAATCACATGAAATGACCCACTTTTAAATGAGTTAGTTGATCCTCAAATTCATGATTTCTCATAATCTGGAAGTTTTATGACTGGTGGAGGGAGTCTGGTCAGCTAGAAGTTTCAGGCTTCTCATGTCATTAGAAGAACAGAAATAAAAGAGAACTACAGTATGGTTTGAGCTCATGGGATTTATAGGCAGAGACCAACAGGCTCCAGTTTCTCCTTTCGCTTCAGTTACTACAGTGAGAATTAATGGGAGAGCATTACAGTTATACACACAATGGGTGCTGAGAATCTGAAAGCGGAGGTTAGATTTTCTCCACTAGGTAAGGGGAATCACTTGAAAATTCAGCAAAAGGCAAGAGAAGCCTGGAGGTAGTAAAAGAGGAAGGAAGAAATAATATCATGGCACTGTGACAGATTTGGTTGTAGGCTTAAATTTCACATTAGTTTTCTTTCTGTTACTTTTTGTTTAGTCACTAAGTCGTGTCTGACTCTTTGTGGCCCCGTGGACTGTAGCCCTCCAGGCTCCTCTGCCCATGTGATTTCCCAGGCAAGAACACTGGACTGTGTTGCTGTTCCCTTCTCCATGGGATCTTCCTGACCCAGGGACTGAACTCAAGTCCTTGCACTGCAGGAGAAGGCAATGGCACCCCACTCCGGCACTCTTGCCTGGAAAATCCCAGGAATGGGGGAGCCTGGTGGGCTGCCGTCTATGGGGTCACACAGAGTCGGACAGGACTGAAGCTAATTAGCAGCAGCAGCAGCAGCAACGTTCTGCTGGAGGTGGTTTCTTTACTGCTGAGCCACAGGGAAGCCCATTTCTGTACTAATGAGTATATTTAGCTACTTAGAAATTACAGGAAATATTTACTTCCAGTTTTTATCTTTACTTATCAGTATTCACTGCACTAAAGCCTTTCCCATTCGATGCACAGAATAAAATGTTGAATACTGGAATTGAAAGAAATTGCAGAAATGCTATAACAAATGGTTACCAGCTAGTCCACAGGTTGCAAACTGGCAAGAAGTAAGCCAATTAATGGGATCACTATGAAAAAATTGACACAAGTTCACATTGCCATGTGGTAATGTACTCTAAGGCGTGAAAAGTCACTCCAGGTGAATAAAATCTATAACACTCTGAATTAGATGCAACTTCTGAGCCACAACAGGGACCACTCCATAAATTGAAGGCCACTCTGTATGGAAATACAATGAAGACATTATGAATGTCAGCGCCAGAAGCAATCAGTCACTATTTTCCATTTGGAAGTATAATTTCAGGAAAAAGAAAATGAGTAAAATTCTTCTGCTCAGAATCACTCTCCTTGGTTAGGAGGTCACTGACTATGCCTGTGTGTGAAGAATTCTTAAACGGAACCACTGCTACTCTCTTAATTCCTTTTCAGCCCCCTGTATCTTGGCATTGAACTTCCATTGTTGTAAATGATATGAGTATAACTTTATCTTAGTTTCTCAGCAGTCTGGACAAAAAGTTCATGGGACTACTGATGGGTACCTATAAGAAAGTAACTTAGTTCAGTTCAATCCCTCAGTCATGTCCGACTCTTTGTGACCCCATGAATTGCAGCACGCCAGGCCTCCCTGTCCATCACCATCTCCCGGAGTTCACTCAGACTCACGTCCATCAAGTCAGTGATGCCATCCAGCCATCTCATCCTCTGTTGTCACCTTCTCCTCCTGCCCCAATCCCTCCCAGCATCAGAGTCTTTTCCAATGAGTCAACTCTTCATATAAGGTGGCCAAAGTACTGGAATTTAAGCTTCAGCATCATTCCTTCCAAAGAATACCCAGGGCTGATCTCCTTTAGAATGGACTGGTTGGATCTCCTTGCAGTCCAAGGGACTCTCAAGAGTCTTCTCCAACACCACAGTTCAAAAGCATCAATTCTTCAGCGCTCAGCCTTCTTCACAGTCCAACTCTCATATCCATACATGACCACTGGAAAAACCATAGTCTTGACAAGACGGATCTTAGTTGGCAAAGTAATGCCTCTGCTTTTGAATATGCTATCTAGGTTGGTCATAACTTGCCTTCCAAGGAGTAAGCATCTTTTAATTTCATGGCTGCAATCACCATCTGCAGTGATTTTGGAGCCCCCAAAAATGAAGTGACACTGTTTTCACTGTTTCCCCATCTATTTCCCATGAAGTGATGGGACCAGATGCCATGATCTTGGTTTTCTGAATGTTGAGCTTTAAGCCAACTTTTTCACTCTCCTCTTTCACTTTTGCAAGAGGCTTTTTAGTTCTTCTTCACTTTCTGCCATAAGGGTGCTGTCATCTGCCTATCTGAGGTTATTGATATTTCTCCTGGCAATCTTGATTCCAGCTGTGTTTCTTCCAGCCCAGCGTTTCTGATGATGTACTCTGCCTATAAGTTAAATAAGCAGGGTGACAATATACAGCCTTGATGTACTTCTTTTCCTATTTGGAACCAGTCTGTTGTTCCATGTCCAGTTCTAACTGTTCCTTCCTGACTTGCATACAGATTTCTCAAGAGGCAGGTCAGGTGGTCTGGTTTCCCATCTCTTTCAGAATTTTCCACAGTTTATTGTAATCCACGCAGTCAAAGGCTTTGGCATAGTCAATAAAGCAGAAATTGATGTTTTTCTGGCACTCTCTTGCTTTTTCCATGATCCAGCAGATGCTGGCAATTTGATCTCTGATTCCTCTGCCTTTTCTAAAACCAGCTTGAACATCAGGAAGTTCACTGTTCACATATTGCTGAAGCCTGGCTTGGAGAATTTTGAGCATTACTTTACTAGCATGTGAGATGAGTGCAATTGTGCGGTAGTTTGAGCATTCTTTGGCATTGNTTCCATGGGGATGGTCTTGATCCCTGTCTCCTGTACAATGTCATGAACCTCATTCCGTAGTTCATCAGGCACTCTATCAGATCTAGGCCCTTAAATCTATTTCTCACTTCTACTGTATAATCATAAGGGATTTGATTTAGGTCATACCTGAATGGTCTAGTGGTTTTCCCTAATTTCTTCAATTTAATTCTGAATTTGGTAATAAGGAGTTCATGATCTGAGCCCCAGTCAGCTCCTGGTCTTGTTTTTGTTGACTGTATAGAGCTTCTCCATCTTTGGCTAAAAGAATATAATCAATCTGATTTTGGTGTTGACCCTCTGGTGATGTCCATGTTTAGAGTCTTCTCTTGTGTTGTTGGAAGAGGGTGTTTGCTATGACCAGTGCATTTTCTTGGCAAAACTCTATTAGTCTTTGCCCTGCTTCATTCCACATTCCAAGGCCAAATTTGCCTGTTACTCTAGGTGTTTCTTGACTTCCTACTTTTGCATTCCAGTCCCCTATAATGAAAACGACATCTTTTTTGGGTGTTAGTTTAAAAGGTCTTGTAGGTGTTCATAGAACCGTTCAACTTCAGCTTCTTCAGTGTTACTATTGGGGCATAGACTTGGATTACTGTGATATTGAATGGTTTGCCTTGGAAACGAACAGGGATCATTCTGTCGTTTTTGATATTGCATCCAAGTACTGCATTTAGGACTCTTTTGTTGACCATGATGGCTACTCCATTTCTTCTGAGGGATTCCTGCCCGCAGTAGTATATATATGGTCATCTGAGTTAAATTTACCAGTTCCAGTCCTTTTTAGTTCACTGATTCCTGGAATGTCAACATTCACTCTTGCCATCTCTTGTTTGACCTCTTCCAATTTGCCTTGATTCATAGACCTGGCATTCCAGGTTCCTATGCAATTTTGCTCTTTACAGCATTGGACCTTGCTTCTATCACCAGTCACATCCACAGCTGGGTATTGTGTTTGCTTTGGTTCCATCTCTTCGTTCTTTCTGGAGTCATTTCTCCAATGATCTCCAGTAGCATATTGGGTACCTACTGACCTGGGGAGTTCCTCTTTCAGTATCCTATCATTTTGCCTTTTCATACTGTTCATGGGGTTCTCAAGGCAAGAATACTGAAGTGGTTTGCCATTCCCTTCTCCAGTGGACCACGTTCTGTCAGACCTCTTCACCATGACCCATCCATCTTGGGTTGCCCTGCAGGCATGGCTTAGTTTCATTGAGTTAGACAAGGCTGTGGTCCTAGTGTGATTAGATTGACTAGTTTTCTATGAGTATGGTTTCAGTGTGTTTGCCCTCTGATGCCCATTTGCAACACCTACCATCTTACTTGGGTTTAAAAATGTATTAAATCAGTTGTGAGATTTTCTTACTCATTATTTCCTCCTGAAGGACAGCAATGATGTGTTTTTAAATATATTATCTTCAGTTCTGAGCACATTTTCAGCTGGACCATATCAATGATTCTAAACTTCATTGAGAAATATGGAAAATACAAGTAAACTAGAATACTTACATTTGTAACCTTTGTCAATTTCCCCAATGGAAGATTAGGACTAGGAGTTGGAAATGATTGAATTTGGGAGTAAATTAAAACATGGAAGAACATGTATGGAGGGATAGAACAAAATGAGAGAAGCTCCGTTGGATGCTTCCTGGTGTGCATTTCTTGATTTCAAAATTACAGTTGCATGTAATTCCTCCTGCATGCACATTCCCCCTGCATGCACGTTCGCACACAATATATCCTATACAAACAGAACCTGGTACAGAAAAGAAGCTCCCCGTATAATTGTAGGCCAATGGATAAATACAGGAAGAAAATAAAATCAATAATAAGAGGAGAAACATGATAGAAACAACTCTGGAGAAAAAAAAAATTCAGGGGAAATGCTCTAAAGAGAGAAATGGAGGAAAATTCACAGTGAAGGAGCTGGACTACATGGGATGCCATGTAATATATTGACTTTCACATATTAAATATGTTAAGGTGAATATGTTTTTATATGCTTATAGGAACAGGGGAGAGAGAGTATTATTTTGAATATTGAGAATTTGGAATAGAAATATTTTATCTCTTCACTTGGAGGAAATTTGGTTTATGAGTGTGACAAACTTGTAAAATAAAACTACATTTAAGATTTTTTTTGCCTCCCTTTCATATTTTTCACTTTACCAGTTTTGTTTTATAAATTTACAGAATTTTTAAAACATATTTTCCAAGATGAGTATGTTCCATGCCTATTGTGTATGTTTTGTATTACAGTAGACATGGCAGGATTGGGTGTCTTGGATTTAGAAAATCTTCCGCTGTTGCCTCCTAATCTTAATTAGTTACCTGCTATACTTGTTCATTCCTGCACTATCTTTTCCACTCTGTTGCCTTACAGTGACAAGCACTGATGCACCATGCCTGCCCAGGGCTTTACTTGTCAAATTGAAGTCACAGAAAGCACAGCACCTTGTTTTGGATGGAGCAGGATAAGATAAATCTTGTTTTTCTCTTCTTTCTGTTAACAGCTAGCTGCTTTTGAAAAAATCGGACTCTTTCAAACTGAATACAAAAAATCGGAAAGGTTGAAGCTGCCGAGGTCAGCTTGCAAAGGCTAAAGCCAAATAAACCACACTCTGTTGGGATATCAGCATGTAGGAGACTTACAGTCTTTTTTTGCCCCTTGTATTGGATTTAGATCAAAGAAGGATGAAGTGAAACTCTAGCTTTCGTGGGTGAAGAGGGGCTGATGGCTGTGAGTGGTTTTTGGTTTTGACAATGACATGACATTGACAATCTAGGTTAAATAATAGGACTTTAAAATGAACCTTTCCTAATAGATTACAAAATATGATAATGATAAAGAAAAAGTGTCATTATCACATAAACATCTTGAAAAGAGTGTTAGTCTTTTAGTTGTGTCGACTATGCAACCCCATGGACCATAGCCAGTCAAGCTCCTCTGTCCATGGGATTCTCTAGACAAGAATACTAGAGTGGATTATCATTCCCTTCTCCAGCGGATCTTCCTAACCCAGGGCTCAAGCCTGGGTCTCCCATATGGCAAGCAGATTCTTTACTGTCTGAGCCCCCAGAGAAGCCCCCATAAACATCTTGGTTGTATTTAAATTTCTATAAGAATAAAATACATAAAAATGGTAAACAACTTGAATATTATATAATGTGATACAATTTTTAATTTTATAGTATTTGTTTGTGATGTTAGTCTTTGATTCTATTGTCTATGCTTTATGCTTAAAGTTGAAATGAGAATGATGGCAATGAGATGCATATATAGACATTTATAGGTACACAGCATATCCACATATATTTTCTTAATTGTAATAATAAGGGTGGTATAAGACTGTGACTGAGGCCTTTTGAGAGGGATGGTGTAAGGCAAAAGTACAAAATAGGAAGCAGTTAATAGGAACCCATTGGAAGGAAGAATGTCTTCCTTCTCCAAACCATTGTCTCTGGATAAGAATTGAAATAGCCTGTTTTTAGTTATCCTTGAGCTTTTGATCATCTCCTTGGGAAAATATGTAATCATATAATATAGCAAGTAATTTTTGATTACCTACTAAGAAAGAGCTATGCTTCTTGACAAAGATGTAACGACAATCAGTATGAGAGGGCCTTCTACTGTCATGTAGCAAAAAATGTATGTGGAAATAAAGAGAATACAAGCAAAAAATCACTTCTTGATAAACACTATAGTGAATTGCACAATGGTGGAGGACCATAGAGAAGATAAGTGACCTAGCCTTGAAGGTAAAAGACTTCCAGGGAAATAGCTAGTAATTTGGAGTGAGACCCTCATGAGAAGATTAGGTGATAAGTTTGAAATTTGTGCCAAAGAATGGAGGACACAAAAGAAAAGATCTGAATACTTCTCTTAGTGATTTGGTCACAGTCAGTGTCAGCAAGTGAAGTAGTAAACAGGGCAGCATCTCATAAGTTACAAATGTTGGTATCTCTGCCTTCGAATCAGTCTTGTTGGGAAAATGAACTTCATTTTCCTAATGACCTGCATTAAGCTTATTAAAAAGAAAAAAAAAAAAATGGCACCTATAGAGTGAGCTTTTTTTTTGGCATTACTCAACCAGTGGCTGAGCCAATATGAAACAGATTCCCTTGGTGTTCCCTCTACAACACCAAAAAAATTCAAATTAAAAAAAATCTTAAATATAATGACATTGTAATGTTCTTCAAACCATTTTGCTACCAAATTAAATATGTTCTGATAACAGAGAAACTGCAACCAAAATGTGTTCCCTTACATTTAGCAAAAATATACAGCAGTCCATTTATGATAGCTGAGAGCCTGCTCTCAATAAAAATATTTTTGAGATTATTCCATGGTTCTTGTATGCAAAGTGTCTTCATTTGTGTCCGACTCTTTGCAACCCCAAGGACTGTAGTTTTCCAGGCTCCTCTGTCCATGGTATTCTCCAGGCAAGAATAATGGAGTGGGTTGCCATAACCTAATGAAAACAATAAAGAATCATAATCCAAGAATGAGGTATCTAAATGAATATTAAAGGCTCTTAATTTAGCACCTACATTTTAAACTTTTATGTAGAAGAATTGTATGAATTGTTTTCATTTGAAATTTTTTTGTTTTGTTTTGTTTTGTCCTTTAAGAAAATATGCAGTCGCTCAATATACTACTTGTCAAAACCTGTCAGAATATTTCTAGTATGTTGTTTTACAGACAGTTTTTCAATTTTAAATCAAAGAAAGACTGTTGTTGAGAACTAAAAGTAGAAAAGTATTGGTTGTGTTTTGGTTTTGTTTTTGCAAGAAGAGGAAAACTAAAGTACACAGAGCATTTGTTCATTAAAAGTGTCTAAAACTTAAATAGAAAAAAAAAAAAAAGAATGACTTCCGTTCTCCTGGTCAGACTCCAAACTGGGTAATTGCATTTTGCTTTCTTACAGTTCCTTGCCAGCTTCTAGCACAGCTGTCATCCTCTTCTATTTCTATGCTAAACTACAGTGCAGTGTTTTATGCATAATGGGAAGCAGCAAATTGTTTTACCCTCCAGAGAGAGGTGAGGCTCTGAAAAGGGATGGATTCTTTACTTCCCTTCTCTGATTCCAGGAATGTTATATAAATATTTTGAAAAAAAAAAGAAGTAAAAAGTACTGTTGTGTATGTAATATTTTCCCGTTGTTATCATGCTCTGCCTCCAGGCACTAGCTCTAATAAAAGGACATACTATAAAACAAAGCATAAGTTTAAATACAGCTTCAACCAAATGATCAAATACATATGTATAGAATACATAAAACTCTATGGAGGCATATAATTGAATGAGTTTAAAGTGTTCATATAAATGTTTCTTAGATGAGGTTTTAAGTAATTTTTTTTTTAGTATATAGAGGCNTGTTTTTTAGTATATAGAGGCTCTTTAACTGTGAGAATTGTGAGATCTTATAAAGCATAGATGTGATTTTTTTGTTTTGTTTAGGGAAGAGTGGATTAAAAACCCTTAGTCATCATCAATCTGCCTATTTATTTATATTATAAATAACTTTATTCTATAAACTTACTAAAGTTGAGGATGTGCATACCCATACCTCACAGGAAACGTATACAGGCGTGCACCAAAAATATCTGCAGCTAATAATTGTAGCAATAGAAAAATAAACTATTATTACATGCAACAGAAATAAAGTTATGCAGATTACATAACTCCATTGATATAAATTTCAAAAATAAATAATACTACTTTAAGGTGTAACAAGAACAAGATGATGACTGTACCAGGATTATGGGATTTTTCTGGGCTATTATTAATATCCTGTAGTGCATCTGGCTTTGGTTACATGGCTGTGGTTCACCAGCAATATACCTATGGTTTGCAGTGCTTTCTAATGCATACTTTATTAAAGAATATGATAATTTTAAAATTTGTTAACATTTTCAACAATTCCAGTTTATCCATCTGCTAAAAGTTTCCCATCTATATTTCATATAGTGCTAGTATTGATAATTACTAATGCTAGTATTGATAATTGTGGCTTGGATTCCACGATTTTCTTTGGAGATGATCAAATATTTTCATTTTTGACTCAACAGCACTGGGCATAGTACCTAACAAAAGAAAGTGCTCAATATTTGTTTTTAAAGAAGGAACAGATAAATAAATACATTACTTTGCTGACAGAAGTCTGTGTAGTCAAAGCTATGGTTTCTCCAGTAGTCATGTATGGATGTGCCTGTTGGAACATAGAGAAGGCTGAGCACCAAAGAATTGATGGTTTTAAACTATGGTATTGGAGAAGACTTGAGAGTCCCTTGGGCTGCAAAGAGATCAAACTATTCAACCCTAAAGGAAATCTGTCCTGAATATTCATCGGAAGGACTGATGCTGAAGCTGAAGCCCCAATACTTTGGCCATCTGATGCAAAGAACTGCCTCATTGGAAAAGACCCTGATGCTGGGAAAGATTGAAGGCGGGAGGAGAAGGGGACAACAGAGAACAAGATGGTTGTATGGCACCATGGACTCAATGGACGTGAGATCCAGAGAGCTCTGGGAGATGGTGAAGGATGGTGAAGCCTTGTGTGCTGCAGTCCATGGAGCTGCAAAGAGTTGGACAAGACTGAGCAACTGAACAGGGGTGGAATCCAGACTCTGAGAGTTTAGAATCAGAAAATTAGAAGTGAACTTTGTTGTTCTACAGACAGGTGTCAAGTAAGCAATGAGAGAAAATAATAAAATGAAGGCATCAAAGGAAAAGAGAAAGAACATGAAAAAGAAATCAGGAAATCTAATAAAACCGGAATCTGTAACCACTTAGTTTAGTGATAGACATTATAACATACTTCTATGAACCTTACAGATATCTCTAAAATAAATACACTGGAGAGATGGAAATGATTAAATTAATGGAGGACTTTTGGGTTTTGTGTCTATTTTTAACTGCACTCCTTCAAATAAGGACATATACAAGAAATGTTTGATATGATGCTTTTACTGCACATTGCTTTACTTTTCTGTTTAGAAGGGATTCTATTGGATGGTATCTAGAAATGTCTCTTTTAAGCCCTTGTTCAAGATCAAAGAGATATTTATGGAAAAACTGAGAATACATTTTCCCAGTGAATTCCTCCCCCAGGTTAGTTATCCATTCCACCATGTCCACATTTCTCCTTCAAAAAAAAATCTTTGCATTATTTTAGTGGTTGATGTAATCATCAACATGAATTGAAATAGTGTATTTGTGTATTTAACAACTGAGTCTGTCGGCCTCACTGAACTTCAAGTTTCTGGACAGCAGTCATAGATTCACTCTTGTATCTCCTACTTCGGGGATAGTTTTGGGGACATAGAACATGTTTATAAAAATGGGTTAGCACAGTATATTTTGTGTTAAACCTAAAAGTTACAGTGAACAAATTCTACAAAAATTCAATTATCTTATAATTCTGATACATAATGAGAGTTTGCTATATTTATTTACATTGTTGTAAAAGTGAGTTTTCTATTGTCAACAGGATATCAACAACATGGTCATTTTGGGAAAACATTTTAGGTGCTATTTAGATGTTGATGTTATTAGCATTCTAACCCAATCAAATCGCTAGATAGAAATATAAATAAATAACTAATTGTAAATGTGTCAATCAGAAAATCTTAGCAACCTTCAGTTTGCCAATAATAATGTTGTTACATCATTCTATAAATACACTAAAGCCAAAGATATGCATACTCTTAGCTCAATAGTCCTACTCTTAGCTATACTAAGCATAAATGTGTACATCTGTGCACCAAAATATGTACCAGGATGCTGAGGGCAAAGAATTTGTAAACAGTTGGATGAGATAGGAAACCACATTCTCATTTCAGTCTAGGTCACCAAGGCTCCATCCAACACTGTACTTCATTTGTTATTCCCATGTTTATTCCATATTTACTGACTGTAACATATATTTGTACAGTTGTCCAGGTCACTATTTTTTTATTATTATATGTAGTGTCATTTTATTAAATGATGATTGCACATGGGCTCTGAATTTAAACTTCTGGGTTTGAATCTCACCCAATCATAGTTCTCCCTGACTAAATTTAACTTTCAAGCTTTCAAGCCTTCCTTCACCTTCATCTTGCAAAATGAGGAAGAAAGCTAACAAAAACCTAGGACAACTGTGAGGGTTGAATGAAAAAAATAGTTGTGTGGCACTTAAACTGCTACTCAGAGTAAATATTCAATATGATCTATATTGTGGTGAATATTAGGAATTTTACTAGCATATACAATATTAATATCTAGTTGAAACTAAGATGTATAGAAAATTAAAAAGGTAGTGAAAAAGCCTGGATTACATAGAGGAAGAACTCTAAATGTGAATTTCTGCTCCGACACCCATGGTGTGTGATGTCATTAAATTTAATTAACCCCTTACAGCCTCAATATTCCCATGTTTAAATGAGATTCAGTTAAGTCGCTCAGAGATCAGTTCAGTCGCTCAGTCATGTCCAACTCTTTGCAACCCCATGAACCGCAGGATGCCAGGCCTCCCTGTCCATCACCAGCTCCCAGAGTTCACCCAATCTCATGTCCATTGAGTCGGCAATGCCATCCAACCATCACATCCTCTGTCGTCCTCTTCTCTTCCTGCCCTCAATCTTTCCCAGCATCAGGGTCCTTTCAAGTGAGTCAGCTCCAATACCACAATTCAAAAGCAGCAATTCTTCAGCACTCAGCTTTCTTTATAGCCCAACTGTCATACCCATACATGAGTGCTGGAAAAACCATAGCCTTGACTAGACAGACCTTTGTTGACAAAGTAATGTCTCTGCTTTTTAATATGCTGTCTAGGTTGGTCATAACTTTCCTTCCAAAGAGTAAGCATCTTTTAATCTTATGGCTGCAATCAACATCTGCAGTGATTTTGGAGCCCCCAAAATTAAAGTCAGCCACTGTTTCCCCATCTATTTGCCATGAATTGATGGGACCGGATGCCATGATCTTAGTTTTTTGAATGTTGAGCTTTAATGAGATTAATAATTTCAATTCCATAGAGATCTCATGAGAATCCCTTTCTTCTTTTAAGTGTACTTGTTTCATAAATGCAAGTTTTTTTTTTTTTAATTTTATTTATCTATTTTTGACTGTGTTGGGTCTTTCTTGCTGCATGGGCTTTTCTCTAGTTGTGCAAAATGGGTATTCTTTAGTCACATTGCATGAGCTTCTCATTGCAGTGGTTTCTCTTATTGCAGGGCATGGGCTGTAAGCTCACGGGCTTCAGCAGTTGCAGCTCCCACGCTCCAGAGCACAGGCTCAGTAGTTGCAACACATGAGCTTAGTTGCTCCACGGCATGTGGGACCTTCTCAGACCAGGAATTGAATCCATGTGTCCTGTATTGGCAGACGGATTCCTTACCACTGAGCCACCGAAGAAGACCCGTGGATTTCTTATCAATGATATGACTGTGCTTGACATATAAAAGATATTTAAAATGGAAGCATCCCTTCTGGTAAAAACACACTGTGGGACAAGAACAAATGTAATGTTAATCTCCTTTGTCTCCCTTTGATATTATCCTTTATGGAAATCAAATTTTCCTGATTAAATAAATACATTTTGCTTTACTATGAGTTAATAATATAGACTCCTAGATCCAAGGAGATTATGCATAGAATGAATAAACTCACTGACAATAGGAAAAAGAAAGAAAAGAGGCCAGGGTTAGCATGAGCACCTCCGAGATGACTGCTAACAGTCCTGAGAGCAACAGAAAAGACAACTGCCTGATAGTGTTTCCTCCTGCTTGGGCTTGACATTTGGAAAGTACTGTACCAAAAGAACTGTTTCAGCTCCCCACCGCCCAGTCTGGACTGAATGGTTTTCATACCTTGTTTGCATTTTTACCTTTCATTTTGCCTCAAGAACAGGGCATGGTGTGTGGTGTCTGGCCAGACCATGTCTCCACAGTTTGCACACCCTTGAAAGCCCTTCTGTTACTTTGCCTGACAGTAGAGTTGCCTATCAGTGCTTTTCTTTCAATTGACATCACACAGAAGTTATTTGTCAATCCTTTTTATTTTCTATGAGGTTTTGAAAATCTTGAGGAGACACACTCAGAAAAATCACAGAATTGTCTTCACAAGGAAGAGTTGTGAATATAATTTTGCCAAATGGGTCATTGACATATTGTTCCCGTTGACAGAATGAACAGAACCAGAAATAACTTTATATATGCAGAAGTAAATGTTATTTTTTCTGAGAATTCCAGAGTTATAAAAATGAAAGTAAAAACAGATGAGGAATATAACAAGATATTGAATATAGTTCCTGTGCCATACAGTGAAGGCTTATTATCTACCCCAAACTTCTAGTTTATCTCTCTATTCCCTTTGGTAACCATAAGTTTGTTTTCCCTATCTGTGAATCTATTTCTGTTTTGTAAGCAAGTTCATTCGTGTCAGTTTTAAAAATTCCCTTTGGTAACAAGTTTGTTTTCTGTCTGTAAATCTACTTCTGTTCTGTAAACAAGTTCATTTGTATCATTTTTTTTAATGTTATACATAAGTGACGTCATATGATACTTTGACATTTCATTAGTATGACAACCTCTAGGTCAATCTACATTGCTGCAAATAACATCATTTCATTCTTTTTTATTGCTGAGTATTTTATTACACACATGCCATATCTTCTTTATTCATTCACCTGTCTATGGACATTTATGTTTAAGTTTTGGCTATTGAAAATAGTGCTGTGGTGTATATTGGGATGCATGAATCTCTGCAAATTAGAACTTTCTCCTGATATATACCGAGAAGTGGAATTGCTGGATCATATGCTAGTTCTACTTTTAGTTTTTTTGGAACCTCCATACTATTCTCTATAGTGTCAGTACCAGTCTACATTCCCACCAATAGTGTACGGAGGGTTCCTTTTTCTCCACATCCTCTCCAGCATTTATTACTTTTAGTGATAGTGACTTTTAGTGATAGTCATTCTGACTGGTGTGAGATGATACCTCATTGTAGTTTGGATTTGCATTTCTCTTGTATCAGTGTTGCTGAGCATCTTTCCATGTGCCTTTTGGCCATCTGTATGTCTTATTTAGAAAAAAGTTTCTTTTCGTCTTCTGCCTGTTTTTTGATTGGGTATATATATATATATAAACTGTATATTTTGGAAATTTAATTAATCCCTTGTAGGTAGCATTGTTTGCAAATAAATTAATTTAATTGCTCCCTTATTGGTATCATCGGTCACAAATATTACCTCTTAGCTCATAGATTTTCCTTTGTTGTTTATTCCTGATTTCCTTTACTGTGCAAAAACTTTTAAGTTTAATTAGGTTTCGTTTGTTATTTTTGGTTTTATTTTCATTACTCTAGGCAATGGATCAAAAAAATGTTGCTGTAATTTATGTCAAAGAATGTTCTGTTTTCCTTTAGGAGTTTTCTAATGTCCAGTCTTACATTTAGGTCTTTAATTCATTTTGAGTTTATTTTCTTGTACAGTGTTAGAAAATGTTCTAATTTCATCCTTTTTCATGTAGCTGTCCAGTTTTCCTAGTACCATTTATTGAAGAGACTTTTTTCTCCATTATATATTCTTGCCTCCATTGTCATAGGTTAATTGACCATTAAGTGTGTGGGTTTATTTCTGGGACCTCTGGCTTGTTCCATTGATCTATATCTCTGTTCCTGTGCCCGTATCACACTGTTTTGATTACTTTAGCTTTGTAGTATAGTCTGAAATCAGGAAGTCTGATTCCTCCAGCTTTATTCTTTCTCAGGATTGTTTTGTCTGTTTACAGGAGACTTTCTATCACCAATTTACAATTTCAGTTTGAAAATAACACAAAAAAATATATGGATAAAATCTTTAATCTGCTTTATTTTGGAAAGAGGTATAAAAAGATGTTATGTTGGTAGAAATTTTATAACACAATTACTTGAATAA